>WHVD01000151.1:0-195514 GCA_015178975.1 Hysterangium stoloniferum | reverse complement strand
TTATAGCCCAGATCTTCTCTCCTTCAAGATAGGATTGGAACTTCACTAGCCCTTCCTTCAAGGCTAAGGCTTCTCTTTCCGTTGGTGGAGTAATTCCTTTCTGCAGATTTTAATGTTCTTTGACCAATAGGCAATTACTCTCTCAACATGAACAATAGTCTCTTCAAAATTCTCGGCCCAAGAGCCATTTTCTGGTAAATGCTCTTCTTCTTTTGATATAGCAATCAATAACTGTGGAATTGGTTCACTATTATCATAGGCCTTCTTTAGCTTGTCATATGTCTTGGTTCCTTGTAAGTCCCTGATTTTGATTGGCTGGACTTGTTGCAGAATTGCTGCAATGCCAATATCAACAAGCATCAGAATATAACCTATATCCTAAACCTCTGATAGCATATGCTCTGACTGGAGCATTAGTTAGAGCCTTTTTTGCTAATTCAAAAGCATTTTGCTGAGCATTTCCCCATGTCCATAGTACATCCTTCTTGAGTAATGAGAATAATGGGTTAACAATCCAAGCATAAAATGGAATATATGCTGAGAAATAGACCATCATTCCCAAGAATGTTTGAAGCTCATGAACATTTCTGGGTTCTTCTAATTGTAGAATAGCATCTATCTTCTCCTTATTAGTAGACAATCCAAGTCTAGAGACTTTCTGTCCTAATAACTGAAGTGATTGGTAGGCAAAATGGCATTTTGAGGGAGATAAGGTCATTTTAGAAGCAATGATTGCTTTGAGGACTGATTCTGTATGCATTAAATGATCTTCAAAGGTCTTAGAGAAGATGACAATATCATCAATGTAGACCAAAGCAAATATCCAGAGGAATGGGGCAAGGATATTCTGCATCACTCTCTGGAAGACTGCTGGTCCATTTCTGAATCCAAAGGGCATTCTCAAGAATTGATAAAGCCCTCTGTGTGTTCTGAAAGCTGTCTTCTCTTTATCTTTTGATGCCATTTCCAATTGAGTAAAACCGGCTAATGCATCTAGTGTAGATAACCACTGAGATCCAGTTAATGCTTGTAATATATCATCTTGCCGAGGCAGTGGAAATTCATCTGGAATTACTTGAGCATTAAGTTGCCTAAAGTCAATTACCATCCTGGGCTTTCCTTGCCGATAAATGATAAATGCAGGAGCACCCCAAGGGCTTTTGGAAGGCTCAATGACTTGTAATTTGATCCATTTATCCATCTGCTCATCAATAATCTCTCTCTTCTTAGGTGAGGCAAAGAATGGAGGTCGGGAAATTTCTCTTGTTCCTTCTCTTAAATTTATCTCCACCTTGGCAGGATAGTGGCCTAATCTTCCATCTAATCCAAAGGCTAATCGATTCTTCCATAAGATAGCCTTTAGTTGATTCTTCTGCTCCAATGATAAATCCTTATTGATATCAATCTCCTCAAAGAATTTATCAGAGCTAATATCATCTGGAGGAGTTTCTGCTGTCTTTGGGCCACCTTCTGATTCTCCTTGAGTATTAGGCTGATCAATAGAATTGTATTTCGGATTGAGAAGTTGGCTAGCAATGCTCTTGATCAAATAGGAATGAGCACTTAGATGGGATAGTTGCTCATTGTCTAAATGTTCCAAGCTATCCAACCATGTTTCTGGATTATGGGAGTAGCCTAGTATTTGGCCTTCATGTATATGCACTGGGAAACTTGAGAAATTGGAGATATATAACCGAGGATTTTTCCGAGTAATGATAGAATCAGGAGTAGCATAGAAATCTTGGTCTCCTCGGTTAGATAAGAATATCTTCTCTACATATGCTATATCAGATCCCTTTGGGAAGGACAAGGTCACTGGTATAGCACTTATAGACTCTGGAGAAATGGTTATATCAATGCTAGACCTAACTGAATTCTCAGTTTCCTTAGATTGAATTGATTTCTTTATTTTTTTGTTCTTCCTATGAGCCTTAATTTTTCCGGCAAGATCCGAGAGCTTTGGAGTGACATTAACTTGGAAAGCTTCACCCCTTTCATCCTTTAATAAAGGTCCAATAGAATTTTGAACTTTGATAGACCTTCCACTAGAGCCAAAGCTCAAGATTGAACCTTCTTCTCCTCAGATCACTGAGATTGCATATTGGTCTGCAAAATCATTGCCAATAATGAATGGAGTAGTCATTCCTTTGACTACATAAGCTTCAATGATTAATTCGACTGGCCCTTCACTAGTATCAAAGTAAATAGGCAAGGAAATAAATCCGGATATTGTAGAGGCTCCAGTTACTTGAATTAAATTGATTCTCTGTCCATTTTTAATCTTTGGAGGATTTTCGAGTTGAGATAAAGTAGAGTGAGATATCAATGAAATGTCTGCTCCAGAATCCACTATAATATTTGTAGGATTTTTGCCATAACTTCCAAGCCATCCTTGAGTGGAAGTGGCTTGTGCTCCAAGGAAAGCACAACCGGGAGGCCTGGCCATCAGTCTTGGCAAAGAAAATATTTCCCTCTTGGTGGAATTAGCTAGTTTGATAATATAGTTCTTGACATTGAAGATTCCATTCAACATTTTCCGCTGTAATTTCTGCTCAGATGCCCTTTTCTGCACAGTAGTTCCCATGTTATCTGAATATATGCTGGTTTTCCTTTCAGATTCAATCTCTGATCCCCTCTGACTCGACTCAGGGTCTGAAGACTGGTTATTGGAAGTGGAAACCATGTTAACTGATGTGCATATATTCAGTGCTTGAGATGATTCTGTGTTGGAATGCTCTTCTGAATTCAATTCAATCAAATCAGATGATTCCTCTATAGTTTCTTGAGAGCTCTCTTCTTCTGAGCTACAATTGTAATAGAGGTCATCATATTCTGTTTGAGCTTGAATATCTTCTTCAGTTTGACTAATAAAATTTGTCCAAGCATTTCTTATTCCTTTCTTGGAGTACTTGCAGTCATAGTCCCAATGCTTTGGGCTGCCACAATGCCTACAAGGCCTAGCCTTCTTGGATTCCGGAGTATTCCCTTTAGAGACAATTGAGTCATCTCTTGGGAACTGAGGTTTCCCAATATTAGGACTCCAACCAATTAAAGTGGATCTTGCAAACTTGAAACGGTTAGGTCTTGAGGCAAAGCCTTTAGGCTCTCTAAGTGACTGCTCCAGTTGCTTCAATCTTCTGTCTATGGAAGAGGTAGAAGAAGTGAAGAAGGATGTTTGAAGGGCTTCCTCATGATGCTTAATGGCAGTTGCAAATTCTCTCAAACTCCTATACCGGTGAGTGTCTAGAATGGCTGCCCAGAACTCAGGAGCTCCATTCATCACTTCCATGATTGTTTCAGAGTCTGAAAGCCTGTATACCATGCTGAGAAGCTCTGTTTTCCGAATGAAATAGCTTGTAGGAGATTCAGTGGAGTGACCTGCTTCCCGGTAGTTTGCTTTATTAGCTCTACTTTTCTGCCGGTCAAGCCAAGACCTATTCATGTAATAAACACAAATAGCCCTTCTCAAGGTACTCCAAGAGACTGTAATCTCACGGCGGTAATCTGTTGGTAATGACCAAAACCATAAGTCGGCTTCCTTCTCAAGCCTGAGAGGGATTAATTGTCCCAACTGTTGGAATATATAGTTGCTTCGTTCAGATAGATTATTGATCTTGAATATCCATTTGGACAAAGTGTCTGGATCACCATCCCACTTGGGAATAATTTCCGGCTTCAGTTTCAAATCAAAATGAGCCTCTTGTATGCTCTTAGCACTTGTAGTATCAGGTAGCTTGGGTGGCCCCCTAATAGAATTAAATCTTCTAGGGCCACTAGGACCATTATCTCCATCATCTCCATCACCAGGAGGACCTCCTCCTCCTTGAGAGATGTTTGATTCTCCAAATAAACCTGACCTATGAGGTCTTCTATATGATGTTCTCCTATCCCTCTCAGGATCATAAGGTATATGCATCCCAAGAGGTTCTCTGACAGGCTCTTTCCGAGGAATTGTAGTTCCTAAACCTGTAGTAGTATAAGGCAATGAAGTCTGCCTTTCAGGAGGTCTTCTAGTTTGAGGCTCTTGTAATAATTCTGACAATCTTCGAGATTCTGACATATATGCAGGCAGATTATCATAAGGGGAGTGATCACTTGAATGAGGACTGCTTGTATCTTCAGAAATATGCTTCCTAGCCTCTTGGAAGCCTCGTTCTTCATGTAGAGGCACTCCCTTTTTAGTTTCATGCTTCAAAATGCTATAATCGATTTCTTCTCCTTCAGAAGGTAATTCAAATTTTACTTCACTTGTCATTTCTTTAGGAGTTGAATGGATTATGCCTATAGGTTCATGACTAGGTGGTTTGGAAGGTGATTCTATTTCTGGAGGAAGCTGAATCTGGCTGATCCCCTCAGACTCGACCTGGGCTGGGGAAGCCTCTTGCTCAGGTACTTCAGTTTCACCCATTGGAATTAGAGCCTTGTGGAAATATAAATATGCCAGAGTATTCTCAATCTCTTCACGATAGAGAACTGAGATAACTTCAAAGTCTTCTTGACTCCAAGCTTCTCTAGGATCATCATATGGTCCCCATTTTGGTAGTTTAGGTACTTGTATGCCTTTTGAAGTGAGTATAGGAGTTGCCTTATCAATATGCTCTTGAAGTATCTCCTGTAATAACTCATAACATCCAGGATCTGTATGATATCCAGCCTCTTCTAAGGGCAAATCCCTATTCTCCTCACTAGGGATTCCTCCCAGTAGGTCTTCTAACAAATAGAGAACATGAGCCGCTACCTTTTCAGCCTGCTTGGGCAAAGGCCTATAGGGTAGACTATCTGTGTGTGGAATATATCTCTTTCCAACTTTCAGGATGAGTTCTCTGCGAGGTTTATGTTGAAAGGTTGTCTCATACAATCTCCTCAATCTCACTGTGCTTGGATACAGGTAAGTAAGATCTCCTGGTCTGGCTTTATCATTCCTGAATAGATGCCTTTGTGGAGATGCAGAGAAACTGTAGACTGGAGTATCTGGAATGGTAACATTGAGATGGCGGAAATGTTGAGGAGTAGTGGTTGGTGCTGGAGAGACTAATCTCTCTGGGTGTAGTTGTATGCTAGGTGTTTTGGACATAGTAGAATTATTTCTAGTCCTACTAAGGGTAAATCGAATACTGTTAGGTGGTAAGAGAGTAGGAGTATTCGATGGAGGAATAGGTGTATTGATTTGATTCGAAGAAAGCTTTTGTAGCTTGAATGTAACTTGATTTAGTCTTGATTTGATTTCAAAATGTTCTGGATGAAAGCCTTGGTCCAGAATATATGTGGGTTACTGAAAGATTGCTGCAACAATAGATTGAAACAAGATCTTCCCAGAGCGTCCACCAATTTTTGTAATGTATTCAGGGGATTCTCTTAGATAGCTCAATATATGCTATAGTGTCACAGAGCTTCAACAATAAAACAAGCAAAGGTCCAGTAATTTAAATACTGATAGATTAATGAGCTGCGCTATGAAGCTTAAACAACTCAAATCAATGCTTATTTTGATTATTGAAAGGTTCAATAGAACTGTGTATGACTCTTTTAGCAAATACAAGAACTATTCCTTGAGAATAGGGGCTGGAAGCTGAATATATGCGCAGTAACTTGGCAGAGACTTGATATAAGAGCTTCGGATTCTTGTATGCTTATTTGTAACTATTAATAGTTATTTAACAAGGTGTTAAATAATTTATTAATAGAGAAAATAAATTGTATTGGATTATCTGAGTGCTTGTACTTGATTAATTCAATAAACTTAGGGCTGGGCCTTGAATAATCTAGTATTGGCAGGGATTTCAGTAAGGATACTTAGATACCTATTAGGTTTATTATCTAATTAATAAGCCTAAAGGGTAGCTGTGAGGCTGGGGAACTTAGATGATTAGCTAAGTCCAAGAGTTGCTGACAAAGATTCAAGAAGCTGCAAGTGTAGGTGCTTGCAGTGAGTGTATCAGACTAAGGCTATTATTGTCCTTAGGATGATTAGATAAGCTGGTGCTGTGCTGCAAATATGTGTGTGATAAGATGATTTTATTGGAAACTTAGCCCTCCTTATATACATTTTGATAACTCAATGATTAGCTAACTATTTAGTTTATGAGGTCATTAGTGAGATCATAATGACCTCATATTCTACTCATTATTTACCCTTTGTTTAACATGTGATTCCCCTCTCTGAGACAAGGGTTCTAAGCTTTGGCTTGAACATGAAGGTTCAAGGCCGCGGTCCCGGGGACGGAAGCAAACGATGAGTCGGCGGAACCTAATAATGACTCGGGTAGTCACGTTCGTGACTTGTGTGACTCGGGTAGTCACATTCGTGACTTGTGTGACTCGGGTAGTCACATTCGTGACTTGTGTGACTCGGGTAGTCACACTCGTGACCTTTGTGACATCCCAACACCGGAGGCTTATCTAATAAGTCACATGACTTCAAAAATGCGCAAACTGAGCTGCAGCAAGTGCCGAAAGGTAATAACTAAGTAAATAAAATATAAATAATTAGTTAAAAATTATAATAAATTAACTAAGATATAATAGCATAATATGAGTTCATATATGCTATTATTATGCGAAGTTAAAAGGAATAGAGCCTATATTTCACAATAAAAATATAATAAAAATACAATAAATTCGAGAAAATATTGATAAATTCAAAGAAAATTAAGAGAAAATTATGAGATAAAGCTGATACCTCACACCTCTCACACTGATACACAACGTAACGAAGTTGAATGTAGACAAGTCTGATGTACAGAGTCCGGCGGGAACTCCGGTAAACTGACAATTGGTGTGTATAGGGTGCGGGTGCGTATAAGTTAGTGCCTGGAGTCCAGTGGGAGTTCCAGTTGTAACACTAATTGCTTCTATGGGACTTTGGCCTTAACAAGGGGGTACTGTTACAATCCATTCCCAGATATTTCAATATTCTGATATAATCTTCCATCCTCAGATATTCCAATATTCTGATGTATTCTCCACCTCTGGAAACTAAATAATCTCCAGACATATTGAACTTTGCCCTTGTTCCATATTTGGTAACTTGTTCATTGAACAAGTATTCATTCATTTGTTTATTATGTCCCTGATTCAGAACTTCTATCCAAATATGTTCGTATTGTGATCTCAATCTGTAGTACAATAGCCAGAGAATCTATATTAGTTTCTGTGCATTTGTACTTATACCTTAGATCTGATATTGACTTAGTTAGCTTATTCCTCTTCTTCTGTACACTCAATATTCGGAACTCTTTAAAACTCTGAATATCCATAAGCTCTCCAACACTCATCAGTCCTCTGAAATTAAGGACATCCAAGCATTTGCATAGTGGCACAGCACATAATGTCAGGGCTCTGAATCTTTTTCTTCTTTTTTTTATCTCTGTTTGAATTTGTGTTTATTTTGTCATGCATCAAACAACATGTGATACACACTTAAGTTTAAACTTTATTTAGTTTTCTCTTTAAAGTTTAGTTTTTTCTTTAGTATAAATACTTCAGGATACACATAACTAGACCCCAGTTTCAATATTGTAGGATTTCCACTAAACACAAGTGTGATATTCTTATGTAAGTCATTAGAACCTCTCTTCCTTTACTCCTTCCCCTAGTCTTATCTCTTGTTTCCTCTTTGTGTTTTGGTAGCCTTGTCCTAACACATAAGCTGAAGCCAAGTCCTGACCCTACCCAGAAGTATCCAAGTTCCCAGTTATTTCTTGATAGTTCTGGAATTAGTTTGACATGGAACTTAACACTAATACAGTACTGGGCAAGTGACAGCTTGTCTGACATGAGTCTGAAGGTGCAGATGCAGATGTCACAGTGGCATGTGATGCATGATGAGCGGCATGCCCATTGACAAGAGTATTTGTCAGGGATGAGGACATACTAGGAAAATGCAAGCTAAGATATTCAATCCCAATCCATCACATTGGGCACTAAATTACAGTAATGAGCTTATAATGGTAGGAGGGTCATACAGTATAATCATACAATATAATTCCAATGAGTAATGAGTCTATCATCAACAATGTAAGTTTCGTTTGTGATCACGGAGTACGAAATACAACAAAAAAAAACACCATAAAAGTATATATTTATGATGTAACGTGCATCAGATAAAGTAAAACCAGTTATGTGTGGCTATCATTGTACCACACTAAATCATGGATAGCCTTCATACAAGAGCGGCGAAGCCTACGGCGTTCTGCCCGAATGAGAAAATACTATAGACGTTCTTCATGAAGCTATTACACCAGTGTCAATGCATAATTAATTCACTCCTTAGGAATAACACACCTGTCACCGAGGAGCCATACATTGTTTCCAAGACGAAGATCTTGGCCGGCGAGGGCACCAACACAATCTAAAGAGCCATCCGCAGTCGTACCAAGGTTGAAGCTGCGGGTCACCGTCAGAAAATTCATCTATAATTTGTAGCTGAAAATTTACTTCTCAGCGCTGATCTGCCATTTCTTCCCTCCCCAGCTAAACGAGACAGAAGGAACAGACGAGCAGGGGAACGAATAGAAACCGTTGCCAGAGTCAAATAATTTGGAGCCAGAAACCGCCGAGTAGAAGCTCCGAACTGCATCGGGTGGACCTACCATGATGGTCGTTCCGCTGTAAAATGCGTTATCAATCACAGGCCTGCCTAATACTGGATATGATCATCACCTGTCGATGATGGTCTCAAAGTTCGAAACCACAGATTTGGAGCCGACGAAGGCTGCAGCGTTGCCGATTTGCCAGAATCCCTTAGCACTGGAAATGGTATGGAACTCGGGGCTGCCAGTGAACAGGGAGCTATCCCTGCCGCCTAGGTAGAGGGAAGAATCGCTGCTAGCGAGTTTGAAAGAGAATTCGTTGTCAGGAACGACGCCTTGTTTGAATGCGGAAACGAAAAAAGGGTCTGCATTGAGGTTAGACATTACTGGAAATGCAAGTCCAAGAATTCTGAAAATCATACGATCAGAATTTCGTAGAGAATTAACAGATAAGAGGGATCTTACCCGTCAATTGGGTCATCTCTGAAAGAGTTTGATAGCGAGGTGATGGGAGAGAATGTCTGACCAGTTGCCTTTACACCAGCCACAGTAACTGTCGAAGTGTAAGACCACATATATTGTATCGCATCAATGTAGACTTGCCAGTGTCAGTATAAATCGGACCAGTGACCTCGGAACCGTCACCATATTGAATGGTGAATGTACCAGACTTCTTGGCTGAGGTCGAAGATGAAGAAGACGCGTACTTGGTCTTTGTGTCGCACACCGGGGCTGTACAGGACGATGAAGCTACCCAGAGATCGGAAGAACCGGCTGAAAGTAATAGAACGCAAGTCAGTTAGTCAAAATAATATACTTTCAGTTTATTTAATGATGACCCACTATCGAAGTCAACTAGGAAGTTCTGCTTGGGAGTCCCAATACCGATGGTTCCGGCCCACTCCTGGTCTTGGTTCTCATCGGTAAGGGGTTCGCTTTGGCGGCGAAGCACACTATCGGGAACAACGGCAAGAGGCTTGATTTCAACGCCCTAGATGTTCATAATGGGGTCAGAATTATTTCTAAAAGAATTTTTTTTACCTTGTTGAACGCCTTCAGACCACGATTACGCTCAAGGTTCTGGAGATTTTGGCGGTATTTGCTGATCGAATTGTTCACGTTGATTGTTTAAGATAGATGACAATGTATGCTACTTACTTCTTAGTAGCAACTGTTTGCAAGATAGCCTTCTCGTGATTGAAAGTGCCATCCTCTCTGGTCAATGAAGACCGCTTAGCAAGAGGGATGCTGACACCTTGGACTTTCCGCTCAGCTGGGTGGGCGGCAGCAAGTAGCGCGAGGGCAACGGTGAACGGAGCGGCTTTGTAAAACATGATGTAGCACTTATTAACACCGAAAACAAGAGAGGTGAGGACCTGGTGTAGATGGTGAAGCCAACTTTCAATTTATAGAAAATGCTGTCTACACAGTTTCTTTGTGCGATAAACTCGGAGTGAGATTCATTATCAATCAGAATACACAATTGAGCTGGTTGAAACATGTATCAATCTATCAGCTTACCAGTCTATTAGCCAACTCAAATTTGTCAGCTAAGGCTGAGCATAGGCCAGATGAGTGTTAACCCGGCAATCGGGACGTGCCGAGAATTGAGTTGGGGTTATCCAGTTAATGCCGGCCGCACTCAACGCCCAGCGGAGCAGCAAGAAAGAACCCCACGCATTTTTCTCTGATTCACAATTACTCCTACCGTTCTTCGCTGTCGACTCCTTTTCAATCCATTATCAACATCTTCAACTTATTTTTTCAGCCAGCCACCCTCCCATCATGACATTTATTTTGAATTGAAACTGGCCTAATTTTCTTTAATAAAACATGATATTTGATTAAAAAGAACGAACGAAAGAGAGAAAGACAGAACGCCAGAATTCTGATCAATGAGAATATCTCCACAGACACTAAGAAACCCACCCTCCCGAGCGGCGAGTCTTCCTACGTGTATACGGCAGTGCTAATGCTCACTTAGATCATTTTGGTCTGTGGAAATACATCAACGATCCTACATCACTTGTTCCCCCCGTTACCGATTCGATGTCAAAGAGTGCGTTAGTCAAACTACTGCCCAAAATGTACGGAGCTTCAATTCAGAATTCATTCGGCCCTTATGTTCCGATGTATCAACTCTCGATGCTCAAACAAACACTCACAACTCATTTCGTCGATGGCTGTAACATTGATGCCATTACCCTTTAACTTACAGACATATAGACCGACTCCCGAAACACAAACTAAAAAGGATTGTACCACTGTACGAAGTAACCAGATTAATCTCTATTACAAATGCGCACCGATATCCTGCCAGACAGAGCCAGAGACAGTTGAACCTTCGCCGTATTAAATGGAGAATATTCTGAGCCTTTGAATTCCTGTTTCCGATAATGAAGCATTTTATTTGTTCTTGGAATTGCAAGCGCTCTTCTTGCGGGATGTCGAAGGCACCCAAATATCAGAGGAGCGGGCTGGAAGGTAGGAAAGTCAACTAAGCAGAGGAAATGCCTGTTGTCAGTGAGAAGTTCCTGTGTAGGTTTTCCGATAGAAATACAGCCTGCCCACTCTGAATCGTCATTCTCGTTGATGGGCCTTCTGACGGCGACGCAATGCGTCGGGAACAACGGCGAGTGATTTGATTTCAGAACTCTAGTCGATTGATTATGAGTACAAATTATATTACGACAAAAAATGAAATTGATGCCTCGTTGAGAGCCTCGCGACCTCTTGCGCTCAAGATTGATTAGGTTCTGACGATGTTTGCTGTTTGGGTTGTCATTCGGGTACGGACAGTGCATAGATCAATTACGTGCGTCCACAATTCCTGCTATTTCAGCTGTAACACCTGTTTACAGTAAAGAACGGACACAAGTAGATGTTCAAAAGCATACAGCTGCGGGCAAGTTCTAATTCTTTATACCAGGGAGAAACAGTATTGCTAAATAAGCTGAAGCCAGATTTCCTTGAACAGTTTTTCACTCCATTTCCCGCTGACTGAAGTGTGTGGCCGGTGGACTCAGCAACCACAAAACTAGATGGTTGGCATTCAATGTCTGTTACTAATTTGCGCTACATAACAACGGGTGACAAAAATCTGGGGACGACTTATGGGTAATTGATATATGTCATATTGAAAATATGGCTTCTAGTCACATATCGGGCCAGCCTAATCAAAACTAGCACACAGATCTTTTATGTTTATGGCGTGATGACTGAATAAAAATATGTCAATGAAGATATTGTAAGACGAAGTGAGGGACAATAGTTGGAAAGAAGGACTGAGGTTTTAAGTATCCAAAAGATAAGACAGGGAAAACCACTTGTGCAAATTTACGTCATAGTATAGGTTGCGTCAGGTGGAGTCAGACTAATTCAGATGCGCCTCTATCATTATCCCACAATAAATTGTAGGCAGCTATGATAGCGTTCATGCAAGATTGGCGAACCCTATGGCATTCTGCTTGAATGAGAAAATACTGTAGACATTCTTCAACAAGCTATTACACCGGTGTCAATGCATAGTCAATATTAGGTATTCAGAATAACACACCTGTCACCGAGGAGCCACACATTGTCTCCGAGACCAAGATCTTTGCCGGCAACGGCACCTACACAAGTTGAAGAGCCAACCGAAGTCGTACCGAGGTTGAAGCTGCGGGTCACCGTCAGAAAATTAATCTAGAATATGTAGCGGAAAAATTACTTGTCAGCACTGATTGCCCATTTCTTCCCTCCCCAGCTAAACGAGACAGAAGGAACAGACGAGCAGGGGAACGAATAGAGACCCTGGTTAGAGTCAAACAATTTGGAGCCAGGAACCGCCGAGTAGAAGCTCCGAACTGCATCGGGTGGGCCGTAGATAATGGTGGTTCCGCTGTGAAATGCGTTATCAATTACCGGCCTGCCTAATACTGGATATGCTCATCACCTGTCGATGACGGTCTCAAAGTTCGAAACCACAGATTTGGAGCCGACGAAGGCTGCAGCCTTACCGATCTGCCAGTATCCGGTAGCACTGGAAACGGCATAGAACTCCGGGCTACCGGTGAACAGAGAGCTATTCCTGCCGCCGAGGAAGAGCGAAGAATCGCTGCTAGCCAGTTTGAACGAGAATTCGTTTTGAGAAACAGCGCCTTGTTTGAATGCGGAAGTAAAAAAAGGGTCTGCATTGAGGTTAGAGAGTGCTGGAAATGCAAGTCCAAGAATTCTGAAAATCATACGATCAGAATCTCGTAGCGAGTTAACAGATAAGCGGGATCCTACCCGTCAATTGGTTGAGTTTTGAAAGAGTCTGATAGCGTGTTGACGGGAGAGAATGTCTGATTAGTTACCTTTACACCAGCCACAGTAACTGTCGAAGTGGTAAGGTTACGTGAATTGTCTCGTATCAACAAATACTCGCCAGTGTCGGTATAAATTGGACCAGAGACGGTGGACCCGCCACCATACAAAATGGAGAATTGACCAGGCTTCTTGGCTGAGGAAGAAGATGAAGAAGACTTGTACTTATTCTTTTCGCTACATATCGAACTAGTGCAAGATGTTGATGTTACCCAGAGATCGGCAGAACCAGCTGAAAGTAATAGTACGCAAGTCGGCTAGTCAAAATATACTTTCAGTTTATTTAATGATGACCCACTATCGAAGTCAATCATGAAGTTCTGCTTGGGAGTGCCGATATCGATTGGTCCAAACCACATCCCGCTTTGGTGTTCATCATCGGTGAGGGATTCGGTTTGGCGGCGATGCAAACTCTCGGGAATAACAGCAAGAGGTTTGATCTCAGCACCCTATATGCCCGTCGTCAAATAAGAAGTATTTTTTTAAAATAATCATGGTTTTGACCTTGTTGAACGCCTTTGGACCAAGGTTGCGCTCAAGGTTCTGGAGATTTTGGCGGTGTTTGCTGATCGGATAATCCACGTTATTGTTTAATATGGATGAAATAGATAGTGCTTACTTCTTAGTACGAACTGTTTGGATGATAGCCTTCCCGTGATTGAAAGTACCATCCTCTCTCGTCAATGAAGACCGCTTAGCAAGAGGGATGCTGATACCTTGTACTCTCCGCTCAACTGGTTTGGCGGCAGCAAGTAGGGCGAGGGAAATGGTGAAAAGAGTGACTTTACAAAACATGGTGCAGCGTTTAGGTAAACAAAGAACAAGAGAGATGAGGATTTTTGGTGGACATGGTAGGGCCAACTTTCAATTTATAGGGGGTACTGCTTTCATAGTAACGCAAGACTTATTTGTGCGATAAATCTTGACGAAGAGGGAGATGAGATTCATTGCCAACCCGAGCGTACAATTGATCCGGATGTCACATGATGGTAGGGTTGACCGGGCGATCAGGAGGTGCCTGAATATGCAACGGAGGACACTGTCCGTGGTGACGCAATTTGTGCAGATTACAGCACTGCAACTTACATGCGCCAACGCAACAGAGGTCATCGGCTGGGCTTCACTTTAACAAAACTCATCTTCAAGGCCCCGTCTGATAGTTCTTAGCGTTGGAGTTTCAAACCCAGAACTCATGCGGTGTGAGTTGAACGAGACTTAATCTCTTCACTCGCCTCATATAATTATATGTATATGCGCAGTCACTGTTGCCGTGCCAATGACGCATAAAAATACAGAGGAAGCCACCAGGCTGAACCTCCCTCGCCTTTCAAAACAGCTATCTTACCGAGTCGAAATCGTATAGAGATGAAACTTAGGAAATCTGCATGCGACGCATGTGCTGGATTTTGAACATAAGGAGACAGCAAAAATATCGAAGACATCGAGTCTCTGTCAAAGTCCACAAAAACATTGCCTCTCATCGGACTTTCAGCCCCGTTGGAGAGTTTCCGACGCTATTTTGGGGTCAAGAACATAATGCTAAGCGGTATGCCCGCCGCACTGGAATAGGTAGCTGACTTTCTCGGATGTCCTGGTTGAGCGTGGGGTTTATCCGCCGTTTACCAAAGGTTCTAACTTCAAACTTCTCTTCTTAACTTGATTATTGCTCCTTTATTTCCGCGACAATGCATCTGGTTCTGGTTCGGTGCGATCAACTTCAAGAATGTTCTGGCCGAGCACACACCGCCAGCCCATACGGTCCACCACTGCTTTATTTGAATACATATGAAACAAGAATAACTTCCTCATTGACTTGTCTAGCTTGTCTGTTTTGAGACAAATGGGGTGTTATAGATAGTCAAGGTGTGTGTCCAGTAAATGATTCTAAGCACCGGACTTCTATTCCGGTCCAGCAGTCCGGATCACAGAGCATAGTTATAGTTATTAGATAAAGAGTTTCATTGTTAATTTGTTGTTTCCCTTACTAAAGAACAACAGAGCATCCATGCCGATCTATGCCGATCCATAAGATGGAACTAGGCGATTATCACCAGAAGTACCTAATGAATTGAAGGTCGGCTTGTTTCATCCCTAGATCTGGAATCAAAAACCGAATCAGTGCTACCTGATATCGGCGCGGCGTAGTGATTGGTAGCGGGGAGAATTGCCATGGAGCCATGCCTAGTCGTTGTAATGAATTTAGGCAATGTCACCACAACGGGCATTGTGCCATGGCGGATGTACATGAACTTGGTAGGATTGATCAGCAGCACTATGAAGATAAATAGTCCCGGAGTCCCGGATTCGGTGCTGGAGGTGCCGTTTCGCTTCGCCCGAGTAGAGAGCAACCTGTGCAGGCCAAGCGGCACGTAGCTCACTCGGTGTGGAAGCCGGCTTAAGCCGTGGCCAGGGGCTAGCCGGTATGAGCCGGCCTTTATGTCTACGCCAACAGATTTATTATTAACAATAATTTAGTCATGTGTTACAGCGGTTTTCAAATGATAAGGCGCCAATTGATTTTTTCCTGCGTTGGGCCATTATACAAAATGGTGTAGAGCTAAAACAGTTGGTGATTGCAAGATAAAAAACCTGTATTCTCCCTAGTTAAATATATAAAAAAGGCACAAAAAAACCATGAATTTCGAAAGGCAAAGGAGTTTGTGCTGGGCTCCCCCTGAGTTTCTGTAGAGCCCTCCGTCCTTGTGCTATCATTTTGCATAATGACAGTTTCCTGCCATCGAAATGGTGGTATTATCCTATATGGCAGTGCGACTATCACATATAAACAGTGTCAGTACGATACAGGAAACGTGCCTTTCTTGGTACATCTTTCACCTGTTCTCTGTCGCCAGTGCTTTTGGTTCTTGCCGCCCTGTTCTTGTTGGGATTTATTAGGATATGTTGCAAGCCGTTGAGCTTGATGGTCTCATACTGTACAGTAGCTTAGTCATCGGATGTATTTCGTTAAGGGTTTTGTCACCCCTTCACCCACATGGAAACCTGCCGCATATTCTTACAGTTCTAGGTCGTCCTGGTCCCGGTGGTGGTAAATGTTTTCGATAACAACAGGGCTTTATTTACGGATAGCATTTTGAATATCCCTCCAACCATCAATAGTTAGTCAAACACAGCACGCACTTACAAGATGAGAGGTGAGTATCGGGATCATAGTAAGCGACTCGCTACAATATATATCCTTCCAAATCACCCCCATCTACCAGTGTCGTTCTTGACGACGTAAGCGCAGTAGCCATTGTTCAGTGGCTGTCTTAGTAGGAGACGGTGCGTCCTCGGACTTCACTCCGAATTCCCTAAGTTAGCCAGTGGGCCATTCGTGGTACATCCTCAATCCGCTACGTACCTTTAATTGATTAAGCCCTTTGGCTACCTTCATGATAGTATCTTTAAGCTGTATCTGCTGCACAATTCCTACCATTCAGTTCTAGCACATGCTTAAAGAATGGACACAAGCATAGATGCCAGAACGCATACAACTGCGGGCAAGTTCGAATTCTTTATACCGGGGAGAAAGAAAAAGTATAGCTGGTGAATTTAAACTAGATCCAGTGCTTGAAGAGTTTTTCAATTGTGATAGTACTGTCTCCATTTTCGGTCGGTGGAGAGCGACCACAAAACTAGATGATTGGGCGCATTCCAATGTCTTTCTACTATTAAGCTCCACATGACGACGATCTCGAAAGTTGATACATGGTATATTGAAAATATGGCTTCTGGTCATATACCGGGCTAGTCTCATCGAACCTCGCACATAGTCTATATCTTCTAGTTATGTATGGGGGGCATGACTAAATTACAATATATTAGACAATGCAGTGAGCGACAGAAGTCGGAAAATAGGACCGTGAGTTTGGAAACATCTAGCAAGATCAAGACCAGGGAAAACCACTTGTGATTGAAAGTGCCATCCTATCTGGTCAATAAAGACCCCTTAGCAAGAGAGATGGATGTTGATACCTTATGCTCTCCGCTCACCTGGGTTGGCGACAGCAAGTAGGGCGAGGGCAGCGGTGAACAGAGTCGCATTGCAAAACATGATGCAGCGCTCAGCATATAGAGAGCAAAAGAGGTAAGGGCCTGTTGAAGCCAACTTTTAATTTATAGAAAATGCAGCCCACAAATCGACATTGTATACGCGCCGTCGGACTCTTAGATTTAAATGCTCCAACGCCACAACGATGTCATCAGCTGGGGCTTCATTTTAACAAAACACATCTTCATTGGCACTGTTTGATAGTACTTGTCACACTTTCGATCTCCAACCACCTGACCCGAAAACCCGCCCCTTCGGAAACATTATGAATTCACGGGCGCTTGAAAATCGGCAAACTGCACGGCGTGCCTCATAACAATTTCGGGAATGCTTGTGCCGCGTTTATGGATTATGCGTGATCTGGACCCCTTCACGCAATTGCGCGCGCCGAGCGGTGTTTAAGGCATTGCCGCGGTACTATTCCAAGCGCCGAAAACACATTTCAAGAAAACAGAATTGTAGTATAACCTGATCCAATGCCAGCGGCAAGCCCTATCGCAACTATTACAAAGAGGAGACAATTACGACGTTGTGCAGCTATTCTCAAACGTCTAGGACGCCTCAAGGACTTAGCATGGTTGTTCCAAGCAGGTTTGGATACTCGAAAAGTGCGTAAGGCATACCGGTAATAGCCGGTCTCCCACGTGCTATTGAACATTCCAGAGATGCCACCAAAGCACTTTACCCCCACTCTCTCTGGTGACTCTACTGGAGCTGTACCGGACAGCTTATTTTTTTGTCGTGACTTTTTGCTTGGAGCTGGAACGGTCATTATCCAGCCATCTACAGGCAAGGTCGTGCTGATATACAGTCCCACGTTGGGGATATGGTTTCTTCCGAAAGTACATTGTTTGTTTGTCACAATATTGAGACACAAGCTTGATGCCAATTTTTTATAAGGGAAGAAAAGATATCGGAGAGTCAGTAGAGCAAGCAGCACTTCGGGAGGCATATGAAGAGGTACGGAAAATCTATGCTATGATTCCTTAAAGACAGCGTGAATCTTTGTCCTATTCAGGCTGGTTATCGGGTTCAATTTCTCCCACTTCCTATCCCCACGCGTGCGCCAAAGGGCAAAATTTCTCCTCAACCGAGCAAGGAAAGTGTACCAATCCAACAAAGGTTCAATACAGAACCGATCTACATTACTGCAGAATGCTATCTCAAAGGGCCTAAAAAAATCGCTACAGAGTATTTTACCTTTTGGTATGTCACCTTTATTGGCCCAGATGCTGTTCAGGAGGAGAATACACGCATGGCGAACGAGCAAGATTACGAAACTTCTTTGATGTCTGTTGAGGAGGCCCTAGGCAAGCTCAAATATTCTCGCCAGGTTGAAGTTGTCAGGAAGGCGTATCAATTGTGGGTAGAGACAGAGAAGAATTTTAAGGATTTGAAATTGGAGGGAACTCCGTGATGTATAGTATTTACTGCAGATGCATGTATTGATATAGTGTTGTACTCCATTTTACCAACCAGAACGGCGTACGGCTCACTACCGTTATCCGACCTATACAACGACACTGCTGACCGATGCATGCACCCCTGCCTACAATGAGGACTCGGCGTAACAGTTGTAAAAGGCTGAGGCACTCTAGCCTAACTTGGAACTTACACCGAGCTAC
Source organism: Hysterangium stoloniferum (assembly GCA_015178975.1). NCBI lineage: Eukaryota > Fungi > Basidiomycota > Agaricomycetes > Hysterangiales > Hysterangiaceae > Hysterangium > Hysterangium stoloniferum. The sequence goes on along the minus strand of WHVD01000151.1, from coordinate 176,960 downwards.
GTTTGTGATGACGGTAACAATTACGTTGCTCGTAAGTTAACCACTCCTGTATTTGATGGAGGAAGGGTTCCCCCGAGACGATATCGAGGTCAGATCTCTCCGAAAGCGTCAAATTACAGTTGGAGTAATTCCAGCTTTCGCCTTCACGGTCACATTTTCTTTTGAAGGTCGCTCAGCGTTAGACTCGCATGTGTACTCAGGGCCACCGGTCTTATTGGGAGTTAGGAGTACATTCGCTACGGCTGTGTTCCGTTCTGCGGAGCTGAATGATACCAAGTCTAATTAACCTTGGGTAAACCTATCCCGGTCAGATTCCAGTCAGTTATCACATTATGCTTGTGGTAATTTCATTCGAAGCATAAGCATAGAAGGCGAGTGCGATGGCATGTGAGATAAGCATAGGGTTCTGTCGACAAAGACGCCGTGTACAACCTTCTATCTTCATTAGATGCCTCGATTACCTTTTTCTGACAGATCCACAACCAGAGCATGCGGACGCGTTTTGTTCCCGAGGTACTACCGTAATGTGAGAAGAACACAGTTGTCCTCTTAATTTCCCGACTGTACTTGGGAGTCGTGAAATGAAGTGTTACTCCGAAGCACTCGTAGCGGATCGACATTATCATGTCAAGCTCTTCCCCGAAATTTGAACTCGATGCATATATGTCATTTGTGGCTTGAGTCGATAATGCGTAGTATAGAGACATTTATCTAAGCGAAGATTCGCTTAGTAGATCAAAAGAGAAGCGTCTACACACAAGCGTCTGGGACCCCGGCTGTTCCCTTCAGCAATTGCACTCACTTTCGCTTGGTCGACACAGATTACAACTATAATAATTATAATCAAGTACATGAAATCAGTTGATCCTTAGGTTATAACCGAGATATTTATTTGATAATGATAGAACATATATCACTCGTTGGAGCGTCCTGCAACCGTTTCTCCAGGTGTTTTCGTTTCCCTTGTCACATTTTTAATCCCCTTGAAGCTTTTCCGGTTTCCCTGTTATAATTCATGGTCAAATACCCGCCCAGTGACCTCATGAGGTAGGTCAGAGCACGATGCCGACAAACAACATTGTCAAGAATCATACATGACGTATTGGAGTAAAAGGATCCTTCATCGTACTTCTTTATTACTCCAAGATCTCTCTACACACACACTGACTATTGGATGATGATCCTTAATCGTATTTATTTATTACTACAAGACCTTGCTAAAAACATGAAATAAAGTCGCATAATTGCGCCAAAAGGGACCGTTTGCAATTGAAACTGAGCGGTACCCACGTTGTATCGTTACTTTGACCCTTATCTCTCCTTCAAGTAAATAATATGAAATGATAGATTACACCCCTGCCAAAATTACGTCATACAGACAAGTGCGTGCCATATGCCAACCAGGGTCCACGAATTACCTGACATTTGTCTCGAACGACCGTATAAGCACTTTACGGCATCCGCTTGGACTGAAAACTCCCGTTCGTGGGAACCTTGATGAGAGAGGACATCAGTGGCACCCTTCATTAAGTCCGCCATGCCCAGCAGTTGTAGTGAAATTTCATTCTCATTCCCACAGTATGAGTTCCTTTCATAGATAATGCATGTTCTAGGTACCTACGTGACACTAACAAACTACAGCGTTACTGCCAACTATCGCACCCCAAAAGAAGGCCAATAACATCCCATCAAGGTGATAGCAACAACGTTATATTCACATGTAAAGCACGTTAGGATCAGCTGACTTCGGGAGAATAGTAAACATATTTCAAAGAAAGGTCAATTAGATCTCATCGCCATTGATAAGGTGTTGTAAGCACACTTTGTGAGAACTGTATTCACTTGGTGCCTGGATGCCGAGTTAACGGAGAGCGCCGAATGGTCGTCTGCCAAAGATCGGGAAGGCGGGCGCTAATTCATCGCGATCCCGGCTGAGGGTTAAATAGGTTGTCTTTTGACTCACACTATCATCTTCTCCACCGATATTACATTTTCACTGAATGTCTCCCTCAATCGTATCCAACAACAATGTTAATGCGACCGTTCGCTACGGTCCTAGCACTGGGACGACTTCCAAAAACACGGGCTTGGTTAGCTCCGCAAAGGTCATCAAGCTTGAACACGAACATGGAGCACACAAGTGAGTAGAATCCTTGATTATATATTGCAATCGTGTAGTTTGTTCTAGCCTCACTCCAACAACATCAACTCAAGTGCAACGAACGTCGAGTCCTTGAGTGGGACCTGTTCCGCGCGTTTGATCTTCTTTTCTCACCCTTGGAGCCATGTCTAACATAGTGCGTCATTTAGCTATCATCCGTTGCCTGTAGTTTTCGAATCTGCCAAAGGAGCGAGGTGTGTAACTCTATGTAGACGCTTTATCAAACACATGATTCACACGACGGCTCTTAGAGTATGGGATCCCGAAGGGAAGGAGTATATTGATATGCTCTCGGCCTACTCGTAAGTGTCTTTTTCATCCATGGACGATATATAAAATGGCTAAATTCAAAACAGTGCTGTCAATCAAGGCCATTGCCACCCCCGAATCGTTGCTACCCTCGTCGCACAAGCTCAGCGACTTACATTGTCCTCCCGGGCATTCTACAACTCTGTCTTCGGTACCTACGCCAAATTTGTGACCGAACTTTTCGGTTACGAGTCCGTGCTTCCCATGAACACGGGTGCAGAAGCCGTCGAGACGGCCGTCAAGATTGCGAGGAAGTGGGCGTGAGTGTTCCTTCGTCGGTACATCATGTGCCGGAGTGCTGACGCTCGGCACAGGTACGAACGCAAGGGAGTCCCTGAGGGCAAAGCCATTGTATTCAGTGCGGCAAATAACTTTCACGGACGGACGCTCGGGGTCATCAGGTGTGGAGCGTGGATTATGATCCGGGAGTGGTGTGTCTAACCTTTTTTTGGGCAGTATGAGCACGGACCCGGAAAGCCGGACAGGCTTTGGGCCTTTCCTTCCGAATGTTGGGCCGACTTATATGCATGGCAAAGAGCTGCGGACTATTCGCTTTAACCATGTAGAAGACCTTGAGGAGGCTCTTCAGCTGCATGGCAAGGATGTCGCTGCCTTCCTCGTAGAGCCTATCCAGGGTGAAGCAGGGTAAGTTTTTACCGTGATGAGTCTTTCCTTTTCTTTAACCTATCTTTGCCATAGGATCGTCGTGCCGGACGATGGTTACTTGGCGAGGGTACACGAAGTCTGCAAGAAGCACCAGGTACTGTTGATCTGCGACGAGATTCAGACGGGCTTGTGCCGGACAGGCAGGATGTTGGCCTGCGATCATGACGATGCCCGACCTGATATGATTCTTCTTGGAAAGGCTCTCTCTGGCGGCGGTGTGTCGTCTTCGTTCATGCCTCAACTCGTTGTGTCTGATGTCTGTTCCAGTGTATCCCGTTTCTGCTGTTCTAGCAGATAAAGCTATCATGGGCGTTATAAAGCCCGGCGAACATGGTAGCACTTATGGCGGGTAGGCAGCACCGACACCATTCCTGCGGCCGCCGTTGACTAATTTTGATGCAGAAATCCCCTTGGATGCGCGGTCGCCATCACCGCGCTACAGGTTCTCATCGACGAGAAGCTCGCTGCTCGCGCTGCGCGACTTGGCGAATACTTCCGTGAATCCGTCCGTGCGTTCGAACACCCGCTCGTGAGCGAAGTTCGCGGACGTGGCCTATTGAACGCCGTCGTCATTGACGAAAACAAGAGTTCGCGCGGCAGGACTGCCTGGCAGCTGTGCTTGCTGCTCAAGAGTAGAGGGGTATTGGCGAAGCCTACCCACGTCAACACGTAAGCTGTCGATGACCAAGTGTTCTACTGGGCATAGTGTGTTCATTCGACATGATTTATAGCATTCGGTTTGCGCCGCCGTTGGTGATAACTGAAGAAGATCTTGACAAGGCGATTAAGATTATTGGGCAATCTCTTAATGATTTGGACAATGTTGGTCTCTTTTTCTATAGTAGCATATATGAGGCATTAACAAGTTAATAAATTGCAGCTCGATGACATCCCTGGTGAAGTACGTCTACCGGCATTGTGTGTTATAGAATCGAAACTAAGATATTTTCTTTTTTATAGGTATTGAGCGAGAAGGGCCATCGCGACAACATTACGAACTAGCAATAACGATTAGCAGTCTTGGCAGAGGTTTTTCTCACATCATCAGTGTCAAGCAATAGCAAGCATATCATCCATGTACGCGCTACCTTGGTTTCCCTCAAGCCGTTGTATTATCTCCCCTTACCCACTTGATTTGTATGGTAGTAGCGTTGAATGTATTCATTTACGTCTTGTGCCGTGTTTCTGAAGCCCTACACGGGTGAAATTTGAAAGTCAGCTACTTAGTCGACGTTCGGACTTTCTGAACAGTTTTCCCGCTCCAATGACACAAAATTCCACCTTATCATCCACCACTGGACCATGGCAGAGCCTGAGCACAGCCTGGCAATAAGTGGACTGGTAACGAGCTTAGAGGGTACAATATCACCATCGTACGTGAGGGTTTCAGCAAGTTTTTTGACATTCCAGATTTTCCAGCTCCAGCCATCGACCAAAATATTTTCGAAGCTGAGGTATCGATCACACAAGGTCCCAGTGCTTGATCAGAACCATGAGTTGTTTGTCCTTATGGAATTTGCTGTATCGAACTTCACCAAAAGCAACGGAGTCTGCAGTCATCGACTTCCTTGTCGCGTCACATCTGCGGAGGAGTCGCTCCTGTCGAGATGGATATATGCATTCTTGCCGGCGATGGGCGGATATGGTTGGTCGGTCTCGGAGACAAGCGACCGTATGCGGCAACCATCAGCAGCACCGGGCCTGCCGGTGATCTCGAGGCAGGGGTCATCGCAGCTGCGATTGCGGCATTTGATCAAAATAATAATAATAAGACACGGCTGTCAGCATCCGGGCTGCCTTTCAAAGTGTTGGCTGGGGTTGTTATGACGGGAACTACGCCTACATTTTATAATATTCCAATCACTGGCGATCTTTCTTGTTGTCTCTGTGGGTGTGTATCTGGCTATAACGCCCATTACGCCTATTATTCCAATTCCCGATCAGGGCATGAAGTCGCTGGAAAACAGGCGGATTATTCTTCCATGTTTTGAGGCGTCCAAGAAATCCATCTACTTGTGCTATGATGACCATGAAGTTTGAACGTATCCATACGTCAGTCATTTCCATTGAGGAGCTGGTGATACAGATTTTTCACAGGAATTTCTCTATTTTTTATTTGACATAGTTCGGGTGAAATAATGTATTGTTCGAACCGTCTATGCTAACGCACCCACGAGTTCTCAATCTTAACTAATGATATTATTGAATCTCTGGGCTGAAAGGGTTTTTAAATGCCTTGGGGAATATATAGACAGAACGCTCTGGTGATATGGGCGGAGTCATTTAGTCGAGAATTCAAATTGAAAACCCGCCATAATCGACAGGAGTTTGTTACAACTTGGTATGAAATAAATAGTGTAAATGACAATATTGTGCCACCTCTTACCATTTCCGCTTCGATTATTTTATAAATAGAATTTAGAGAGGTTTTCCACGGAAGCAGCCTTGAAACTCCGCAGTCCACTATGGACAGCGACCTTAACCTCTCTCGCTTTATTGTGCCATCCCCAATAGACGAGGTATTTTACATCCCAGAATTCATAACAGAAGAGGAGGAAGAATATTTGACCCGCAAGGTAATACGTTTTCGGCAGTGATAACACGCCCCAAGAATGATGTTGCCACTAGATCACTGAATCAAGCTGTGTCAGATGGAAATCACTACCCAATCGAAGGTATGTACAAGATCGGCTATACTTTGTGTGCAAAAAATGATGGCGACGGTATACTTAGACTACAAGTTTGGGGTATGGGGATTCGTATCACCCATTAGTGACTGACGTCATCTGTTCAAAGGTGGGGACCTTCTTCCTTCAGGTGCCTTGGTACCTCGAGAGCTCCCTAGCTTTGTTACCGAATAGTAGGAACTTTAAAGCTGTAGATATTATTTTGTCTGTTCATTCTATTCATTTAGTCCAGACATTATCCAACGACTGCGTAAAACTGGGGCTTTTGCTTCGTCAAAGCATGGCGAGCCCAATCATATCATTGTCAACGAGGTATTGGTGTTCTTTTTCAGGATTCTTTAGTTTAATTATGTTCCAGTATCAACCTGGCCAAGGCATCATGGTAAAGTATTTCCACGTTCCCTCAAGCTTTCTCACATTGGATTGCGCATATAGCCACACGAAGATGGGTCAAGCTACCACCCAGTAGTTGCGACTCTTTCCCTCGGCTCTCATGCTGTTTTCAACTATCACAGGTATCTCACAGACGACATAAAGCCTTTACCTAGCAATATCCACTGTGCTGGGAGATCCATCGATCCGAACCCAGTTCTTTCTCTCTTATTAGAACGGCGAAGTCTTGTAATAACTGCAAAATCACTGTATAAGGAGCATTTGCATGCCATCCAACCACTGGAATATGATGTATTGGCTCCATGGGATGAAGATGAATTGCGCGAACCTGTAGGAGGCTCTGTCAAAGTTGCAAACTGCAACGTGATAAGAGGGAAAGTGGAAAGCAAAGCTTCAAGAGAGGGAGGCTTGCTACGTCGAGGCACACGACTTAGTCTTACATGTAGAGACGTTGAGCGTGTTGTGGGCGGAAAAGGACTCGGGAAGGTGTTCACAAGGAAATAAACCGGCTCTGGGAATTTATCACTAATCGGCCTTTCGAGATAGTTGTGAGATGCAACAGTTCTTTATGCGGCATTAAATCATCCCATCATATTCTGTCTAGATGCTTATTCTAAATCAACTGTTCATGTTACATATGGAAAGGGTGGGCGCTGAGCGATAGATTAATGATACACATTTGTTTTAGTACTTATCGGTCTGTGGTATTAACATGGCTTTTATCGATTCCCTCACTACTAGTGTCACTGCTGACCCCAGCAACAACCCATAAGCCTTGCCGGCTTTCGTATCAGCTATGTCAGGCGCGAAGAAAACTTGGAGGAGACATCGATGGCAATTGCCAGACTATCTATCTCCATGTCTATCTATATCAAATATATGCACATAGAAATGCAGACATCGCTACGTCCCGAATGACGGCGATTCTACCGATGTATAGATTTATTAATCTCCCGGCGACGAAGTGTAGACGCTGATTTTTCACCGAACCGCCGATTCGAATGTTAAGGTACCCGCGAGAATATATGACCCTCCCCGAAGTGTATCGCGGATGCCCGTAATTATGGGGGTACCATAACCAACATTGTAAGATATTATATCGCGATACCCCTGTCGGTGAGTGCCTGAGGAGATTGATGCAGCCCGCCTTCCGGCACATGTCTGATTCTTTTTTGATTTAAAATATCACCCATTTGGGTTTAATGCCAGTTTGCGTTATACCTGATGCAGCAGTATATTTAGCGAGTAGTGGAAATACACCAACCAGCTTGGGGGTTTTTTTACAACGTTTGTCAAAGATAGGAGCCGTTTCCCGACCTTCGAATTCCGATCGGATCTGGTAATCATGTTGTCGGGCAATGACGACGCCTAGTTGGACTCGTAGGATTCTACTTTTATCGAGACAAGCTTCGTGAAGGGAATCTGCTATCGGATTTCCGAAAATCATAGTGGTCGAGAATAGAAAGACGGAGTAGAGACGAAAATACATATTGTATTGTGATATTAATGAATAGAATCAAATATAAATAAATAATCAAATACAATGTCTTGTTAACACCATGCCCTATGAATCTAGCTACATACTATCTGGCACGAGCCAGTCGACTATCTAGCGGGGGTAAGGTGAGCGGCGTGGCTACTCCGCCTTCCAACGCTCCACAAATAAATAAATAAAAGTAATCAATAATACATTTAAGTTATCTCTAGTTACAACACAATGAAGACAAAGGGTACGGTAATACAGCCCAATAAAAAAAAACAATGGTATGGCAACGGACAAGCTGTATAAGCAGAATGAGCTTGTTGATGGTGGCAGTCATTCAACGAAATAAGTTTTTTTTTAAAAACAGCTTTCAAGCTACAAGCATCGACCATATATTTGGTTCTCAGGAAGACATGTAGTGCTTGTTGTAACAACCAAATATATTGCCCAAGTGAGAAAGGGGACAGCAATTATGGCATTCTGAGGTGGGTACATCAGTAAGTATGCCGTCTATATTGTCGAGAGCCATTTAGGAGAGCTAGCTAGCTCGGCTAGACACACTAGTTTTACGAGATCCCTATTTACTAGTCGGTATAAATGCTTACTATAGATCTAGGGAGGCTGGGGAGGCTGGGGAGTCTACATAATGGGTGTAGACATTCCCAAGTCCCTGATGTACTAAGTCGAGATTCTGATTATTGTATGTAAGTACAAACAGATCCTAGACTATATAGACTGAGTGATTATTGTACTACTACAGTGAGCTAAAAAGACAAAATGGGCAAACAAGGATGATGCAGGGGAGGCCATACTAGGAATAAGGATTAAGATGGAATAGGAACAAGTATGGGGACACAATAAGCAACAAATGAATGAATGTATATCCAACAGACTCTGGGACAGATTGGGACAGGAGATTGTCAAGCATCTAGAGGGTCTGGGATGTCTGAACAGAATCTGAGTGACAGGTCATCCTAGACAACAGAGATAAGTGCTTATGGGGTAAGATCTTGGGCCTGGTGTGAAGATCTGTTCCTGGAGACTCCACAGAGTATTTCCTGGACATCATATCAGGTTCCCAACCATCTTCTGGACTAGTATCAAGATCCAGAATACACTGGAACCTGACCCTCATCCCTCAAGTACCCTTCAACTCAAATCCCATTCTGGTATTCTGCCCTCAACTAGACACCTCCTGCTATGTATGACCCAGAACCTATTGGACCCTGCCCTTTCCCAGCTAGCATCTTTAAGTGCCCTTGGTCATTTCCCAACCTGGACTCTGCCCAGACTCCCCACATTTGTTCTATATATGTACATCTTTAATCCATGACCCAACCTTCACTTGATCATCTCTATCAACTCTTGTCACTTCTCTATGCCAATCTTCTGACCTGCCTGGAACTCATGGCATTCCCCAGAAATATGCACACTTAATCATTATAGTGTTAGGATCCATTTCTGGATAGTATCAGGTATCTATGGATATTCCAACTCACTTCCTTTGTTCTGCATTTGGTAACTGACTGGATGACAGATATTCATTCATTTGTTTATTGTTCTTGCATGATATGAATTGAATTTCTTTCAATAAAGTTGAATAATAATTGTTATATATTCTACTAAACCAAATACAGAAAGCTTCATTCAACAAAGTATATGTAGATTCACCCTGTGGATGAAGTGAGAGGCTAAATACCAGTCATGAAGGCTCACAGATGTTAATGTTGAAAATTTTTGATGATTACAAAAGATAAGATTGAGAGTTGATTAATAATATAGACAACTAATGTACAATAGAGAGATTTTCTGACTGAGGTCCTTTGCTCTTCTCATTGCCCTTTTATGGTTTCCATCATTTACCTATGACTATGTATGTTATGATTTAATAGTGAAATCATTCATGATTTCAAACTGAGACATGTTGAAGAAAGTTGAATAGGGGTTGAGTTGAAGTTGAAGAGTCAAGTCAGAGTTGAAGAGTCAAGTCAAAGTTGTTATGTATTTCTAAGCTTTTTCCGATTTTTTAAAACAATTTCCCCTAACAAATTGCGAAAACAAATATTTAAATGTAGTTATATCACGACGACAAAATTGTACAATATTCTATTGATTTATATTGAAATTATGCAATTTATTTTGTATTTTTATCTAATAGATTGAGAGAGCTACGAAATTTCTATCTTTTATTCTTTTTTGATTAATATGCCGGTGACTCAGCGCTTAGTCACAACGCGCGAAAAGATCATGTGATATTCACATGATATTTCAAACTCCGACAAGGACAAAACGCGATTTGAAATACTCGCGCATTATCAAGGTAAAATATATATTTATATTTTATTATAATAAAATTATTATATTTATAATTGACTAAAAAGTAAATATAATAATTATATAATAGTATAAAGACGGCCACATGTGCTTATTACAAGGCGCGCGGGAAACTCGTCACAACGAGTGACAGCCGTCGCAACATGTGACAGCTGTCACAAGGCGCGCGACTGTCACAAAGGCGCGCGACTGTCACAACGGCGCGCGACGGTCACAACGCGTGACAGTCACAAGACGCGAAGGGTGTCATGCGCGCGCACAGGCGCGAGAGCATTATATAATCATATATGCTACTGCAACAAAACAGGAAACTCTCTGGAACATTCCAGTGGCTTCCAATGGAACATTAGTTAATAGGTACTAATATTAGATAGAATATTGTAGAATATTCTATAAAATTCTACAATGTTCCATTATGCCAAGAATATTCTATAGTGTCTTAGAAGTAGTTAGAACCTTCCACTATGCTCTAGAAAATTCTAGAAAATTCTAAATGACATCATTCCTTCCAGAATGACATCATTCAATCTTCTAGAATCTTCTAAATGACATCATTCCTTCCAGAATGACATCATTCAATCTTCTAGAATCTTCTAAATGACATCATTCCTTCCAGAATGACATCATTCAATCTTCTAGAATCTTCTAAATGACATCATTCCTTCCAGAATGACATCATTCAATCTTCTAGAATCTTCTAAATGTCTCAGACCAAAATGTATATAAGGAGCTCAGCTCCAGCCCTGAATAGAACCAATCTTATCAACCAATTTAACACCACATCTGTGTGTCACTGCAGCTAGCAGTTTATTGCCACCTCTTAGTTGAGCATCTAGCACCTAGGATTCCCTGTCACCTCTTGTTGAGTAATTTGACAGTAATTCTACCAATCAGGATTCCCTGCCACCTCTTGTTGAGTAATTTGGCATTAATCCTTTGTACCACAGTCACCTCTTGTTGAGTAATTTGACTGCTTGTTACATATCTTGTTATTTGTAGTTTAAGACTTCAGTCACCTCTTGTTGAGTAATTTGACTGATTATTATATTACAAATAATTCCTGTTCCCTTGCTCATTTATTGTGAATCAGTAAAGCATATTCACATAAATAAATACTGAGAATATCCTTGCAAGATCCTAAGACTACATTAAGATCCTGATAAGTTAGTATCACAGTAGACCCTGTAGGTTAGTGTAAATAAAGCATATATTAGCCAAATAGTGTTTTATTCTATATCTAATCTTTTGACTCGTTTATAAATATTTTTACTGTTTGACAAATAGTATAAAATATATATAAACTAGCTAGCATTGAAGTTAAATCTAGCTTTGGAATCAGTAAATTGTTATTCTTATTTTAGTAGTTGTTATCACAGAAAAAGAACAAGCTTGCACAAGCAGCTCTCAAAACCTTCTTTGCGAAGTAGGGTGCATATATTCAAGTAAACTCTTGACTTCAGGGGTTCTAAGTCTACTAAGGCTGCCACTGATTAATATCAAATACTTAAATTATTTTACCTTGCAGTGAATTGAGTATTTGCACACTTTGATAGAGCATTGGACTCCTTTTTCCAGAAAATAATATTAAAATAAGGCTAATACATTACAAAAGTGTTGAAGATGAGTCAAATGTTACCTTGAATGTTTTTGTGACAATGTTGTGACTGTGATGGTTGTGACATTGCCCTTATTCCCTGATCTGTCCCCATCCTTGTATCCTCATTTATCTGACTTGTTATTGTATGCTTAGTTTGGAAACAGTTCCAAATAGGTCTTATTATACTCCCAGACTTGTAGTACAATTATTGGAACATCTATATGGTCTTCCATAGTCATATATTTTGTTAGGACCAGAAAGCCCACTGGGTTCCAGACCCCATCCTATATGCACCCAACTCTATACAAGGTTATAGCTAACTGGAAAACCCACTGGGCTCCATACCCCACCCTATATGCACTCGACTCTATGCCCACCAGGTTGAAGTTCACAACTGGACAACCTGCCAGGGCCCATGCATGTCAAACCTGTCTATGTCCAACTCCATTCCATGCACCAGTCACCAGACTCTGCCCAGACAACCCATCAGCTTTCTAACTGAGCTCTGCTCCCATGGTCAAATGACCTGTCATGTTTCAGACTCTGTCCCCATTCCATTTCATCCCTAACACCTAGTTTGGTGTTTATTCATCCTGATTTATGTTTACTTGTTTAGGCTTTTATTATTACCAGATTTAGTATTGCATACAGTCCACAGTCTATATAGTCTAGCTGATGTTTGTAGATACAATTCGGTCAGAAAATCAACTAAGTTTCCCCAGTAACTCTAGCACCTATTCTACTCTATCTCCACCTCACCTCACAATGATATCGACCCCATTGGAGCCTGTAGGCTTTCCAACTAGGTCTTTTGACATCAACTTTCACACATTGACCTATTGACTACACCTGGACTCCCCAGGTTTCCTGTCTGCTTGGTTGAATTGAAATTGGATGCTATAATCTCACAAGGGTGCAGCCTATAAGCTGAAGCCAAGTCCTACCAGAATACAGTACCTCTGGAAGCCCTCTGTTAAGCTCTGCATGACCCTTAACATATTTACTCCTCAGTTTTAATCTTGAATTAGTCTTGATGTAATCTGCTCCTTTGTTCTTTCTGTACACTTGATATCCAGAACTCTCTGGAACTCTGAGTATCTGTAAACACTCTTGCATATACAGTATCTTCCCTCTGAAATTGTCAGGAACTGGAAAGCCCACTGGCCTCCAGGCCTCCGGGCCCCCGGACCCCATCCTACATGCTCCCGACCCTCTATATTGTATAGTTACAACAACTGGAGTCCCCACCAGAGCCTGCATGTCACCTTGTTTATGCCCAACTCTCTGTATCTCATGGACCAGTTACCAGACTCCAACCAGACTCCTGGAACCCCTCTAACAGAGCATAGAACCCTGCTCTCGTTATGGTCAAACAGTCTGTCATGTGTCTCATGTACCAGTCATCAGACCGAACTCCACTGGACTCTGAACTGCACCGGACTCCGAACTGCACCGGACTCCGAACTGCACCGGACTCCGAACTGCACCGGACTCCGAACTGCACCGGACTCCGAACTGCACCGGACTCCGAACTGCACCGGACTCCGAACTGCACCGGACTCCGAACTGCACCGGACTCCGAACTGCACCGGACTCCGAACTGCACCGGACTCCGAACTGCACCGGACTCCGAACTGCACCGGACTCCGAACTGCACCGGACTCCGAACTGCACCGGACTCCGAACTGCACCGGACTCTGAACTGCACCGGACTCCGAACTGCACCGGACTCCGAACTCCACCTTATATACACCCGACACTCTGTATCTCACGGACCAGTCACCAGACCCTGACTGGACTCCCCAGAACCCCTCTAACAGAGCCCCATTCCTGTTATGTTCTAATGACCTGTCATGATTCATTCTCCACTCCCATTCTGTTCCATCCCTATTTCCCAGTTTAGTATTTACTTGGTTCATTTTATGTTTAATAGTTCTGCCCCTCATTAATACTGGATTTGGTATTATTACATTTCAAAGTGTATATAAGTCTGCTACATTCATGTACTTAGAATCCAGTTTCAATCTCGAACAAGTTTGACCCTCGAACAAGTTACACCCCTGATCCAGTCTCTAGTTGTGAGAGGTACAGCGAAATATACTCAGGAAATATAGTCTGGATGAGCTCATACTATATTTCCATTATTATTTCTACTCTCTCTCTATTTTATTATACACTTATAATTAGTTCGACAACCTATGTATGCGGTACATTGACTCTTGTGGGCGCATACACACCAGACTTGTGTATTCTAGCACCCATAGTTAGAACTCAGACACTTTTACCCCACAACCACAACTTACCCAGACACCAGTTAGTGTCCTGTAAGTTGTGATTGGGGTATCGTCTTGACCATCACAGATGGGCTTTAACTATCTATGCAATCAGAGTTTCGAACTGTACCAGTCGAAACTCCATCTATATCTCAATCCGTGCGGACTACATCTGTGCTACTCTGTTATTTGACTCTCTCATTACTCTCTTCTACACTCAAGCAGTCATTCAGAATCATACTTAACAGTCAATTCTCCTTATTCATTTTAGCTCTCTACTCTAGTTTAGATAGCTATTTCACTCAACCGTATTGAACTAGGTAGTCAATACGTGTTCAGTCTGTATTAGACTTAGATAGTCAATACATCTTTGTGTCGTACCTAAACGGTCAATATTCTTCGTATATAGAATGGTTAGAACTTCCACCACTCTTCACAGTGGTGATCCGAGCTGGACCGCTCTTTCCCTACAAAGAAAACGTTACTCTACTACTATTAATTTCTAAGCACGTAAATGACCACTGGCAAGAACCAAACACCGAGATCTTCAACAATCCCAAGTAGTTCAAAACCTCGTCAAAGACCTGCTAGTCTGGAACCACCCCGTAATGTCACCATGAGGAAGTCTTCATTGACTTTTCAAAGACCAGTTCCTTCTGGGAATTTCCCTGGAGCAGCAGCTGGACTGTCAATGGATACTCCCCCTGATCCACATGAAAAATGTCCATCAACTGGGCAGTTGAGCACCCCTGGAGCGAATGTCGAGCCTACCTGTGCACTTGAGCCCATTCTCTTGTTCCTGCCAAGGCAGGTCATCCTCAAGCAGTTCTTTGGAGGTCATATAGTTTATGTACACTGAGCCTATTGATGTAAAATGGGACATGTACTACACCAATCAAATCTCCATGGATCAGATTACTCCTTTCGTGGAGGAGTACAATACAGATTACCCTTCTTTACCAGTGACTGTAGCAGTCTGGTGAGGTTGTTATCAGGCCATCCTATTGGTGCAGGACTTATTCATGTGACCAGGAACCCTTGAGGATCTGACCCACTTGATTCCCGAATGGTCAAGTGAGGTTATTTCCATTATGGAAGGGGGAAGGACAATTTTCAAGCAGGAAGTGTTCTCTTTATTCCTCAAAGCACTCTGTGCACACGATGATGTGTTGCAAATCCTTCATGTCCTACTTGGTGGGGATCACATCGTGCCCAAGGTTGACTACCAGTATATGTACATCTGAATGTTGGAGGAATCTCTTAACGGAGTCACACGAAATGTATCGTTTGCGTACTTTACTCTAAGGGGCCGGTTGAAGGGAAATCAGAGGAGGCTCGATAAAATGGTTTTGGAAGTGCTTTACCCTTATAATAATTTGATTCAAGTGCCCAATTCGCCCAGCTCCATGACTAATTCATTTGTTTGCAACCTAAATGGGTCTCCTGATACTCGTTCCTCCATTCACTCAATCATCCTGTTATTTTGCAAGACTTCCTGTTGGATATGAGGATGCAAGTTGCAGATCATCTTCAGGAAAAGGGGATTAAAGTCTGCACTCCCTTCCATCAGCCTCAGCCACGTCAGCCTTTGAAATCGAGAGAGAAATCGTGACAGAACCCAGCCCAGCACCCATCAGGGGATCCATCGCTCTTGCGTCGCGTTTGAAAGAATTGTGGATAATCCTAACTTTGGTGATGAACAACCCGTGACTAGGAATCGATCGTTGCCAACAGGGGTCGACCGTCCTTCTCTACCACATTCACCGAGGGTATAGCTGGTCAGGTTGCTGGTCGAGGATCGCTGAATCCCAATGATCCCCGCCATTCCCTGCCGATCTCCTCTAATCCTTTTCTGCCACCAGGAGGACCCCTAGCAGTTTATCTGGGAGTTCTAATAGTTCAGACTATGGAGGAAATTTGGGACAGCATCACGGTGGAGTACCTAACTCTCCCTTTCAAACTCCAACACAGCCTTGAGCCAGCGCACTTATTGATAACTTACCTAAGGATAAAAGGATCGCTTTTAACACCAATGACATCAAGATAAAATGGTCTGACCTTCCCAAATACGTGGAACTCAATCCAAAGCTTTGGACTACATCATGGATATTGTGAGGTATCAGCTTTATCTCATAAAGTTCTCTTAATTTTCTCTGAATTATTTAATATTTTCTCAAATGTATTATTATTTTTATTATATTTTTATTGTGAAATATAAGGCCTTATTCCTTTTAACTTTGCATAATAATAGCATATATGAGCTCATATAATGCTATTACAAGTCTGGGAACCCTTGCTACGCTGCGGGGCGGTCGCTTCGCGACCTGCCCCCCAAACCCCCCCGCGTCCACAACTCTAAAGTATTTCCGAGGTCCATTGTTGTAAAAGAGAAACTGTTAGAACAGAAGGTGTTCGTAGAACAGAAGGTGTTCGTAGAACGGAAGGTGTTCATAGAACGGAAGGTGTTCGTAGAACGGAAAGTGTTCGTAGAACGGAAAGTGTTCGTAGAATGGAAAGTGTTCGTAGAACGGAAAGTGTTCGTAGAATGGAAAGTGTTCGTAGAACAGAAAGTGTTCGTAGAACGGAAAAGGAGTCAACGGTTACAAAGGAGTCCATGGTTACAAAGGAGTCAACGGTTACAAAGGAATCAATGGTTGCAAAAGACTCAATGGCCACAAACGAATTAACGGTCACAAATGAATCAAAGGTCACAAAGGTCACAACATTCACAAAGGGAAACAACGTTCACAAAGGGAAACAACGTTCCCAAAGGGAAACAACGTTCCCAAAGAGAAACAACGTTCCCAAAGGGAAACAACAGTGACAAAGGGAAACAAACAGTGACAAAGGGAAACAACAGTGACAAAGGGAAACAACAGTGACAAAGGGAAACAACGGTGACAAAAGGAAATGACAGCTACAAAAGGTGCAACAGTGACAAAAGGTGCAACAGTGACAAATGGAAACAACGGTGACAAATGGAAATGTGTGATGTATGTCTTATGCTGAGAGTCCTTAGGTACTTAGCAGTAACTTAAAGAAATCAACTTGTTATATATGAAAGGGATGAGTGTGTCAATAGACTATTAGTTTAGGGTTCTTGTTTAATAGTAGTTAAAGATAAAGTGAAATATCAGAAGACGAACGAATAGCTTTCATTCGGAGTGCGTAACTAAGATAAGTCATGTTAGTAATAAGGGTGATTCTCGTTAACCTGAGAAAGGTAATATCCTGTAAACCTGGAACAGGTGGAATAAGATGCACAAATGCAAATGTGACAAAGTTGTCTAGTTTAGGGGGTTTCAAAAGTTATATTTTCGTGATCCAGCTCAGCTGTTTAAATACATAGGCATGGTGCTGCGCAACTGCGCATTACTGCGTACAAACTACGGTTGCTACATAATAACTGTGCATGATCGAAATATAGTGTGGCTGTGCATGATTGTTACAATCGTCTCAGATTAATTTTAGCTAAGAAATGATATGCATTTTGAATCTTTACTGTCCATTCACAAACAGGTATCCTAACTACATGTATCAAACATTAATAGCTCAGATACCTGGTAATGTTCGTATGTTGAATACATGCATTATAACAATTGACTCTGTCTGATGAGAGACTAAAAACCAAACGAATGGACTGTAGCGTGACAATTTAGTTAGCAGCTTGAGTAATTGATATCAAATCTACCTGTTACATGACAAAATGACAGCTACAAAAGGTGCAACCGTGACAAAAGGTGCAACAGTGACAAAAGGTGCAATAGTTTCAAAAGCAGCAATGGTTTCAATCAAACATTGAGTTGATCTTACTGTCATGTATTGTAGTTTATTTTACTTTATGTAATTTAGTTTAGTTTATTATATTTTATTTTAATTTATTGTACTTCATTTGAATTTAGTGTTATTTATTGTATTTTATTTTATTTTATTTTATTTTGTTTTGTTTTATTGCATTTTATTATGACTCATTGTATTTTATTCTGATTTATTACATTTTTGGTTTATTCTATTGTATTCTATTTTTAAACATTTTATTTTGATTTATTGTATTTGATTTTGATTTATTTTATTTTATCCTGATTTATTGTATTCTATTTTGATTTATTACATTTTGCTTTAGTTTAATTCAATTTTTAAGCATTTTACTTTTATTTTTTGTATTTATTTCGATTTTTCCTATTTTATTTGTATTTTATCCTATGTTATTTTGATTTATTGTATTTTATTCTAATTAACCCGGAAAACCATGTAGACCTCCTCTGGGGATTACCATCCTTCTCCGGGGAAATGGCTTCACAGGGGTGTGGGAAATAGTTCCACAAAATGTGTGGAAAATGCCTGAGGGGCGCGGGAAATAGTTCCGCGAAGGTATGGAAAATCACTGTGTGAAGGGCGTGGGAAATAGTTCCGCGAAGGTATGGAAAATCACTGTGTGAAGGGCGCGGGAAATTCCCCCGGAAACGATGTGGGAAATGCTTACATGAAGGGCGCGGGAAATGTTCCTTGGCGAGTCGTGCGTGGGAAATGTCTTCATTAGGCTGTGAAATGGTTCCACACATGTGACAAATACTCCCGCGGCGTTACAAAATACTCCCGCGCATGTAACAATACTTCCGTGCACGTGACAAAACACTCCAGCACCTGTAACAATACTCCCGCGGCACCAAAATACTCCCGCGAGTGCAGAAATACTCCCGCGGCGTTCAAAATACTCCCGCGAATGTTAAAAGCCTCCGGATTTGCTCCCGCGCTGACTAATAACAGCCTTCGGGCGCTAACGCGCCCTCAGCTTAGTCACACAGTGAGGTTCGGGTGCTGCGCGCCCTCACAAATTGGGGAAAAAGCTCGGGCGCTCCGCACCCTCACAAATAGGGCCTGCGGCGCCTAAAAACGCCCACCACCCACCATGCTCCTTTCACTTATTTGATATCTTATTTATTTTATTATAATTTTTAACTAATTATTTATATTTTATTTACTTAGTTATTGCTTTTCGGCACCTTGCTGCAGGCTTGTCTGTGCATTTTTGGAGTCACATGACGTGTTACGACCGGACAAATCCCGCCAGACTCCGGGCACCAACTCGTACGCCCCCACGCGCTACAAGCACCAATCGTCTGTTTATAGGATTTCCCGCCCGGACTCCGTTACGTCAAGACTCGTTACGTTCGACCTCATTAAGACACATATCAGTCACCGGACTTCCCCCGGACCCCGTCTCTGTCTATGTCCGTCTTCGTCCCACGCATCAGTCACCGGTCCCCGCTTAGAATCCCGTCACCGCTCTAATCGAGCCCCATTCCCGTTTTAGTCAAATGACCTGTCACGATTTAGGACTCCGCTCCCGCTCCGTTTCCCGTTATGGGTTATGCTTTGTCACGATTCGGACTCCGCTCCGTTCCGTCCCGTTCCTAACACCAATTTGGTGTTTACTATTCCCGTTCTATGTTTTGCTCGTTTCGTCTCATTATTACTGGATTCGGTATGTCATGCATTCCACGGTCTATATAAACTGGCAGATGTTGTACATACAATCCAGTCAGAAAATTAGCTTAGATTCCCCCCAGTAATCTAATACATTTTCCTCTCTAAAACCCTACTCTTATCAGACCGCTCGCACTAGTCGGAGCCCACGGGCTCCGGCGCATCTATCTCTCTCGACTATCTCGATTCACGACTCTCGACTCACGACCTACGACTCACGACCCACGAACCCCCGCCCGGACTCCCCGGGATTCCCATCCGCCTGTCTGAAATTGGACAACACGATCTAGCGAGGGCGCAGCCTATAAGCTGAAGCCAAGTCCTACCGGATATCCCGCGGGTTTCTCCGGAAACCCGGCCTGAGTGTGTATCCTAACATGACGTATTAGATAAGCCTCCGGTGTCGGGATATCACACAAGTCACGAATGTGACTGTAACGACTTAGTCGAGTCATAATTTGATTCTGCCGACTCATCAAATGCTTCCGTCCCGGGACCACGGCCTTCAACCTTCATGTTCAAGCCAAAGGTTGGAACCTTTGTCTCAGAGAGAGTAATCACATGGTAAATAAAGGGTAAAAAATAAGTAGAATATGAGGTCGTTATGACCTAAATAATGACCTCATAAAGTAAATAAATGATTAAATATTTAGTTATCAAAATGTATATAAGGAGGGCCAAGTTTCCAATAAAATCCTCTTATCACACACACATTTTACTGCACAGCTCAGAAGCTTATCTAATCATCCTAAGGACAATAATAGCCTTAGTCTGATACACTAACTGCAAGCACCTACACTTGCAGAATCTTGAATCTTTGTCAGCAACTCTTGAACTTAGCTAATCATCTAAGTTCCCCCAGCCTCACAGCTACCCTTTAGGCTTATTAATTACATAATAAACCTAATAAGTATCTAAGTATCCTTACTGAAATTCCCTGCCAATACTAGATTATTCAAGGCCCAGCCCTAAGTTTATTGAATTAATCAAGTACAAGCACTCAAATAATCCAATACACATTATTTTCTCTATTAATAAATTATTTAACACCTTGTTAAATAACTATTAATAGTTACAAATAAGCATACAAGAATCCGAAGCTTTATATCAAGTCTCTGCTAAGTTACTGTGCATATATTCAGCTTCTAGCCCCTATTCTCAATGAATAGTTCTTTTATTTGCTAAAAGAGTCATATATTGTTCTATTGAACCTTTCAATAATCAAAATAAGCATTGATTTGAGTTGTTTAAGCTTAATAGCACAGCTCATTAATCTATCAGTATTTAAATTACTGGACCTTTGCTTGTTTTATTGTTGAAGCTCTGTGACACTATAGCATATATTGAGCTATCTAAGAGAAACCCCTGAATACATTACAGATATCATGAGTCTCTTGGAGATATCAGACTCCATGAGCACATTGTTAGGAGTCGCTCTGCCAAGATGACTCACCAGCAATGCCAAGATCCGGTGGAGCACCCTGGACTGTGAACATCACACTGAATTCAGTTGATCTCATGGATTGTTCCTTTGGGGCATTGTAGAGGGATTACTTGGAACTCGTTGGCATGAATCCTTAGCCTTAGAATGGGAAGCTGTAAGGGGACAAGTCATGCACACTTTATTTTCCCCAGATTAGTACCCCCCAGACTATGCCTTATTATCTATTCCATTTTATTACCTCCCCATAACAGGACATCTTATTCTTTATAGGGTACATTGAACTGATGTAAGAGGGCGCTTAAGGCGTGGGAAAATACACTGCGTGCTGTATAGCTGACGTGTCACACCTGGTAGAGTTTCCTTAGACTTTTCTCTTTGGATTTCCTCTACTAGGTGAGTAGATAGTTATCTTGTATTTAGTCATTTATATATACCTTTGGATTTCCTCTACTAGTGTGATATCCACTCTTAGAGTTGCCCTTACAGAAGCCATGAAATTTCGACAAGCCGACCATGATCGTGAGACACCTGTTCACTATATTCAACAGAGAATTAAGCTTTATTGATTCTTGTATGGGTTCCACCAAAATTGAAAGGACCAGACTCATCCTCACGCTTCCCACAGAATGGCTTTACCTTCTACAAGGACAACCCATCAACAACATCATGAGCTTGCAGACTTATGCTAACAATCTACAAGAGGCTCTGATTAATGCTTGTGTCCAAACACATCGAGAGCACTATCAGTTTCAGAAGCCCAGAGTCATGATCGCTGAACAGGAAGAGCTGGATCCCTGGCATGAGGAAGAACACTCTAGAGGAATCAACCCCACTAATCAAGGCCACATCCTTCTCAGTGAAGCCAAAGATAAAACCGTCCCTAGGAGATCCAACATGAAACAGGGTAAGAAACATGGCAAGTTCTTTTTTGAATGAAGCGACAAGAAAAGCATCGCTAAACCCCCGAAGGAGTGCTGGATTTGTGGGAGTTTAGAGCATTTTAAGATTGACTGCCCTCACACTGGTAGGATGTCGCACAATGTCTCTATTAACAAATGCTCCATGCAGAACCCGACTGAGGAGGCGGAGGATCAGAGGGCTTACAAAATGGTTTATGGATTAAGCATACAGGGACAAGTACATAACGTTGATGAGGAATCAATTTTCATTTCTGTCTACCTTCCTGTGAAGAGTTGATAGATTCTGACCGTTCGATATACGAAGAATAGTGTCTATTCAACTACTATTAGCAGGTATTGACCGTACAGTACAATACCGTAGATTACTAGACAAGCTGTACTAGTAAGAAGACACACTATGCGTCACAAGAGCAACTTTACAGTTGCTCTTGACGGCTAGAATGAAAGAATGAAAGAGTTGACCTTCACGGTACAACTCGTAGCTAGATGTAAAATAGATAATCAACGTGAAGCTGAATATCTAGAGTAAAGAAATAATAGCGCGAGTCGACTATAATGTCGACTAGCGCAAAGACCTTAGATTGGAACTCGACCTTCACGGTTCAAGTCCAAAGTACGTTAGTATGCAAGAGAATACTACCTTTAAAGGTAGTTGAGACGTTACCCTTGACACCTCTCGCTATTTGACGTCTGGGTCATTTACGAGGTGGTGTCTGCTGGGTAAAAGTTGTCTCTTTTGGCGCCGAGAGCGCCCATACGTATACACAAAGCTTCGAACTACAAAATCAAGGTGTGCTCGAAATATAGAAAGAATATAAAGAAAGAAAATAAAAGATAAATAATAAAGTACTATAATCCAGCTATTATTCCTTAGTCCAGGTATGCATATATGCATACCCTTTACACTTCCTCAATCAGAGGACGATGTTGTTTTAGATGCGAGTTCATCCTCAAATGAGAACGAAGCATCGCAAGTCTATGTTTCTATATCAGACTGTGATTTCCTTGAGAAAGGAGACTGGCTGGACGGTCATTGTCAGAACCGGAAAGGTCTGACTGAGACAGAAGCCTTATTGCAATCTAAACCTCCTACCATTGAGGAAATCGTTGACGAGAAAGTATTCACAAACCAATTTAAAGAAATAAGTCAGACCTACGTTATAGAAGACCCCTCTGAGTTAGAGGGATCAGAGGAGGAGAACTTCCCCTTCAACCCAGGGCAGTTACCCAACCTAATTCCTTATGAGGAGTCAGACTCTGAAGTGGATGATTTGTTCCAAACACTATGCCCGAGGTACCTAATGGTAGACGCGTCAGGAGGAACGTCAAACTGGCTGCAAAAAAGGAAAGCAAAAGACCCAGGGTCCAATACCCTCGATCCAGTTGGCTTATGAAAGAGGATTTGACCATCATTTACCACAGAAGGGATCCCCTGGGTGGATACTCCACTATTGGGATCTCAGCATTACACGTCTACAGACGTGTAGGCAACTCAGAAGCCTCTAATCCTATTAAAATCAGGCTGGACGCCGGAGCTGATCTTTCCTTAATTTCAGAGGACTTCTATAAGGAACTAGAGGACCGCCCCAAGCTCAAGCAAGGACTCAAATTGCACCTCATACAGCTTACCGGTAATGCTAAGGTCTTGGATATGTCAATATCCCCATTTACCTCAAAGATGACACCAGTATGCTCCTTAAATTTACCGCCGAAACATACATTGTCCAAGGCATGACCATCCCAATTCTTCTCAGAGAGGACTTTCACATGAATTATGAGATCAGGACACTACGAGACCAGCCGTTGGGCTCTAGATTGATTCTGCTGGGGAGGGCGGGGTCTATCCCAGCCAGTTCCTCCAAGGAGCCGCAGCCTTTATCCTTGTGAGGAGTATGCTTTTACCACAGTTTCATTATGGTAAAACACTCCTTTTATTTTATTTATATTTTACATATTCTATTCATATTTTTCTATCTTTCATATTCTTTGAATATTGCTTATTTCATTAGTTCGAAGCATTGTGTATACTTGTGGGTGCACTCAGCACCAATTGGAACTCAGACACACTTTAACCCAAGAACCACCACTCGTAAGACACAAACTAGGTCTACTACGAGCGGTGATCAGGGTAACGTGTCAGCTACTACATAGGTAGCATTATCTGAACTACTGAATACTTCTGGCCTCGAACTGTAATAGTCGAGGCCTCCACTCGAACCATTGCACTTGTTGACTCCTTCATCATCTCGTGCTCTTTCTCTCACTTTCTCTTATATTGCACCGAATAGGTCAATATTCTTCCTTTCTACTCATTTCTTTGTATATAGAATGGTTAGAACTTCCGTTACTCTTCATAAGCCTTCTCAATTAGCAAGATCCCCCTTGAGGAACTAGCCAATGACTCACCTGAATTGACTTCCAAACCAGACAAAGGGGTGTGTACTGAAAGAGTCGCATGGGCCCTAAAGGATTGTACTATAGAGCTGGAATCAGCTCGACTAGTACCAATCTTTGTCCGAGATCTTATCGGTGACCAATGGATAGTCGAGGGAGTTGTCCTGCAGAATGACGATGGAAGTATACTAGCTGCTCCCACCACTGCTATTTCTAGGGAATGTGCCATGATACCTCTTGCTAACCCCTCTCTGACACCAAGAATCATTAGATGAGGGGAAACTGTTGGATTAATTCACAACACGAACAAATGGGCTCAGACGCCTAGATCTTCAACTGAGAAGGCATCAATGCAGTCAACGGCAACCAAGATCACTCACCTCGTAGAGAGCCTATCAAGAATAGAAGAGGATCATGTCCTTAATCATCGACCTTCCAGACAGCCCCCAGAACCGGAACTCACAGACAATTTTGACCCAGCAGGCCCTAAAATGTCAGAGGTTGCCACCACAGAAACATTTTGGGCGGAGGACCTACATAAGTTGGTTAACTTAGGACCTGACATTCCTGCTGACGTCTCCTCCCACCTGGAGTTGGTATTGACTAAGAACATCCAAGCCTTTGGAGTAGATGGGCGTTTAGGACAAGTAGACGTCAAAGTCAATGTCATGTTGAAAGAAGGCACGCAACCTATTTCGATGTCAATGTTTCCAACTTCCCCAGCCAATAGGAAGGTCATTGATGAACAAATGGATACTTGGTTTCAACAGGGAGTAATTGAACTGTCCAAAAGTCTTTAGGGGGCACCAGCCTTTGTTGTCTATTGCAACGGGAAACCGAGAGTGGTGATTGGCTATAGGAAGTTGAACAGCCTAACAGTTCCCAACAAATTCCCATTGCCATGCCAGTCTGAAATCATGCAAGTGCTTTCAGGATCTAACATCCTATCTTCCTTTGACGCATTAGCCGGCTTTACCCAACTTGAAATGTTAGAGGAAGATAAGCGGAAGACCGCTTTCAGATCCCATTGAGGACTGTGGCAATTCAGGAGAATGCCCTTTGGACTTCGTAATGGACCCTCTATATTCCAGAGAGTTATGCAAACTGTACTTGCACCTTACTTATGGATATTCTGCCTAGTTTATATTGACGACATCGTGATATTTTCTAAGACATGGGATGATCATTTAGAGCATCTAGACCACAAGCCATAATTGCAGCAGGAATCACTCTCTCGCCCAAAAAATGCTACATTGGGTATAACTTGATTCTATTGCTAGGACATAAGGTGTCTAGACTCAGTTTTTCGACCCATCAAGAGAAGGTCACTGCCATACTGGAACTAGCTACACCTTCCAAGATAGCAGATCTTCAATGCTTCCTCGGGATGGTTCTGTACTTCTCAGCTTACATACCATTTTATTCCTGGATGGTTGCTCTGCTCTTCAACCTCGGAAAGAAAGAAGTCCATTGGACTTGGGATTCCAAACATGCCTGAGCTTTTGAAGACATCAAGGTTGTGTTGAGCTCTGCTCCAGTACTCAGACACCCTGCAAGTGGCATACCTTATCGGCTATACATGGATGCTTCAGACTTCGCACTGGGATGTTGTCTTCAACATATACAGAAAATGACGCTCAAGGATCGAAAAGATACTAAAATCTATGCCCAAGCAAGATCAGCCTTTGATCAATCTTGAGACATGCCCATTTTTGTTACTCATTATACAACCAAGGAGCTGGAATTCACTTGGACAGATTCCTGGGCCTCAGATTTTGACAACACCAGTGTCACTGTCTAGCATATCATTGCCTATTGGAGTCGCACGCTCAAGAAAGCAGAATGTAATTACTCAGCCACGGAGTGAGAAGCATTAGCTGCTAAAGAGGGACTAGTCCATTTCCAGCCCTTTATTGAGGGAGAACATATCCTTCTGATCACTGACCATGTGGCTTACAATGGGCCAGATCTTACGAGAATACCAATCATCGACTGGCCACATAGGAGGTGGTATATGCTGTATACCTCAGTCTGGAAATCTTACATTGAGCGGGACACAGCAACATTGACCCACTGTCTAGACTTCCTTGAGTACCTGACTGTGCTAGTCCCATGAGAGACGACCTCTTACCAATCGTAGTGGATTCTCACACCCGGAATGACAATGAGACATTATGGGAGAACAAACCAGCAGAAAAGGCCATCTTTCTCACTCACCACGAGTTAGTTGAACCAGTTGGAATGATGGAAGAGGTCCCCCAAATGAAATGGGATTTGCACAACCACCCCAGAAACGATGAAATTGATGAGGCAAACTTTACCCTCTCGAACCCCCAATTGCTTATAGAAATCAATGAGAATTATGTCAAGGAACTTCATGACGGATATCAGAAAGATCCCACCTTCAGAAATCATTACGCCGCCGATCCCATTTCCCCAAATATGGTAGCTACCCCCTTGCACTATTTCATCGGTAAGAATAAGCTATTATTCTTTCGAGATTCGGACTGGAAAAGTCGAATCTGCATACCTAGCAGCATGACGTCAACCATACTCAAATTGATACATGACAACCCCTTCGAAGGAGCTCATGCAGGTGGTCACAGACTTTTTCAGCTGATGAAGGACCGGTTTTTCTGGCCGAGGATGTTGCAGGACTGCATGGTGTATGCTCGCAGCTGTGACATATGCCAGGAAACTAAGGTTGATCATTCTGCTCAACAGGGAGCTCTTTGACCCATGGATGTACCCTTAAGGCCATTTGAGGTTGTCTCAATGGACCTGATTACCGGATTGCCTCCTTCTGCAGAGGGTGCTTACTCAGCCATCTTTGTCATTGTGGATAAACTCATGCATTTTTTAATTTGTGAGCCCACAACTTCAGATCTATCTGCAGAAGGATTTGCACAAATCTTTGTGAATAAAGTAGCCGCTCCTTTCATAATCTGTGATCGAGACAAGAGATGGACCTGTAGGTTCTGGAGAGAGGTCTGCAAGGTATACAGAAATGCCCTTGCAGTATCCTCGTCTCATCATCCTCAAACTGACGGTCAAACGGAGAACGCCAATGCCATCATTGAGCAAATGCTCAGAGTGTACTGTGCTTCTTCAAAAGAGGAATGGTCTAAATGGACTCAGGTGGTGGCTCATACCTACAATTTGATGGTTCAGAGTTCAACAAGTTACACACCGGCCTTTTTGCTAATGGGATACCTACCGAGAGGAATGTCTCACTGCCTAGGAGGGGACGACCCCGTGGTTCCCTGGGAATTGTCGGATAGCCCTTTAGCTGACCAATGGATTTTAGAATTGGAAAACCATCGACAGGTGGCATGGGATTCAATTGCACGAGCACAAGAAATGCAAGCTCACAGCTACAATAAAAAAAGGAGATCAGTGGAAGATATCTCAGAAGGAGATTATGTTCTAATCAATCCCCATTCCCTCAAGCTTGTCAAAGCCAAAGGACCTGGGAGGAAACTTATACAAAGACAGATAGGGCCATTCAAAGTCTTGGAGAAGATCAATCCTCAAGTCTTTTGACTCCGCGTTCCCTCAGAATATCAACTACGCCCAGTGATCAACCTTAAAAAGTACCATCTCTCCCCCAAGGAATTCAGATCAAGGGAGTTACTTGAGAATCCTCAGGAACTAGACCGGAACGACGAGGAGTACAAAGTAGAAGCTGTAGTAGGACACAAAAAGCATTGAAATTGACTCCTTTTCCAAGTTCAATGGAAAGGATATGGACTGGAAGAGGATACCTGGTTAAACAGCAATGACCTTTGTAATGCCCTGCTCTTCTCAGAGCTTACAAAGCTATTTATCAAATCTAATGATCATTTCACCTTTTCACGATGACAACACTGTTTATTTACTTTAACTCTACTCCTCACTATTCATCCCCCTCGGCCTTTCACCTCAATAACCAAGTGGAGCTTGAAATTAATATAAAATCCGTAAATCCACTAAAAAAAATTTTATCCCCCTATCTCTTCCCTCCATGTCAACCTCTCAAATCAGTACACTATGTTGCAGGAACAACAACCCAAACCCAAGTTCCCCAACTTCAAAAGAATACCACGACCCCAACCTATTAATACTTCTACCACATCATCTCATACTGAAAACGTTGAGCACTGTATGGGTAATTCTGGGATGCCATTGTCGATGCACTCCACCTCACAGGACAACATGGCAGGAACCTCCACCAACTCGGGGAGTGGCACTGCTTTCACTCCATATACTCCTCCCCCCCAGACCCCAACTCCCCAACTTCAAAAAGGATACCTCGACCCCAAACAACAGTTCCTCCTTCCCCACCATCTTGAACAGAAATTGTCGAGCACCTGGGGGAAGCCTCTTTGTCCACATACCCTATGCGGATGGACCCCATTCCAGAAGCTGCACCCCTGTCCTCTGGTACTTGGGGGGCTCCCTCAGGAACATGGAGTGAAACCTCCCCTCCCCCTTGTAGTATCTTCCCTTCCACTGAGGAGGAGATCAGGAAAAAATGGCATTCCAAGGCTTTCTCCATGCAGGTTCAGGAGGAATTGAAAATGCTCAAGAGGAAGAGGAGGGAGGAGTACTTAGAAGGACAGTGAAAGATGGGTGCTAGGGATCATATCCCCTCAAGGCAGACATGACAGGAATGGAGGAGAATGGAAGGAAACAACAACCCTTCAACCATCACTCCCCCCCTGGGCCATAAATGGATGGATTTTGCTGAGACAGATTGCAGTGATGGGGGCATGCCATGTGTTCAGAGTGTAGGACAGAAAAGCAGGAAAGGAAAAAACGGGGTCACCTTCTATGATTGGGACAAAGTACGGAGAATCAAACCACAAAGCATTGCATTGCGACGTGGGGATGGAGTTGCACTACCTCCCAGACCTCCTTCCCAATGTGGGCCTCAGGAATGAACCTACCAGATGGGGCCCATTGACTTCTCATTCAATTCAGAGGATGACCGATCGCACTACCCTGCCTACGATGGCAAGTACCTCGGCGCTGATTGCCACAAAGGTTTTTTACTTCCTGACAACATTCACTTCTTCACGAGTGACCCTAATCAACAATGAAAACTGCCAACTTCTGTCAGAGTTTGGAGGGGGTATCGTCCAGCTGACCCTGCAATGCCATCCAGCTCCACTCACTTCTCTCCACCTCCATCTGTTTCTTCCACACCCTCACTGCAGCACTTTACACCCTTTTCAGAGCTGCCAGGAGGTCATGAACCATCCACCGACCCATCTTCCCTTCCCCCCATACTGTTGCCCCTCCCCCCCGCAGGATCTTCTCTCATACCACCACCCTCACCCGCACCCAAGCCCTCTCTGGCACCATGGCCAACCCCACCCCCCCGCATGTCACCTGACCCCCTTGTCGCCACCCGCTCTACCCCAGCACCATTGTTCCCTGCAGTGTTGGACACTTCCTGTGAAGAGTCGTTAGATTCTGACCGCTCAATATACGAAGAATAGTGTTTATTCAACTACTATTAGAGAGTATTGACCGTCAGTACAATACTATAGACTACTAGACTGTTAGTACTAGTGTAAGAATGCACTGCACGCCTCAAGAGCAACTGTATAGTTGCTCGTGACGGCTTAGAACAGTAAGATAATGAGTTGACCTTTTACGGTACAACTAGTAGCTAGAAATAAGTAAGATACTCAGCTAAAGACTGAGTATCTAGGATAGAGTAATAGTAGCACGAGTCGACTACAGTGTCGACGAGTGCAAAGTCTTGAAGGCGGAACTCGACCTTAGCGGTTCGAGTCCAAAAGGCTATTAGTAGACTAGAGAATGCTACTCTTATGGTAGCTGAGATACTGCCCTTGAGATGGTGCAAGAATGTTTTACTAAAAAAAGATTCAGGTATTAGACTGGCCAGCACAGTCTCCTGATCTAAATCCCATAGAGCATCTTTGGAATCACCTGAAGAAACAGCTACAAACATATTCCTCACCACCAATGGGGGTTTGGGAGTTATGGGAGAGGGTGGAAGTGGAATGGCCAAAGGTTGAGCCTCAGGAGGGTCAGAAACTGATAGAAAGTATGCACAGAAGACTTGATGCTGTAATAAAGGCTAAGGGAGGCTATACAAAGCACTAGAATAATAAGATATTTGATTCAAAAAGAGTTGTTGCAAAACTGTCTGTGAAGAGTGGTGGAAGTTCTAACCGTTCTATATACGAAGAATATCGACCGTTTAGGTATGACACCAGGATGTATTGACTGTCTAAGTCTAATACAGACTGAATGTGTATTGACTGCTTAGTTCAATACAGTAGAGAGAAGTAGCTATCTAAAGTAAGGTAGATAGCTAGAATGAATAAGTAGAATCGACTGTTAAGTGCGATTCTGGATGACTGCTCGAGTGCAAGTAGAGTAGCTAGAGAGTCGAATAATAGAGTAGCGTGGATGTAGTCCACGCGGGTTGAGATAAGGATTGAGTTTCGACTGGTACAGTTCGAAACTCTGATTAAGTGAGTAGCTAAAGCCCGTCTGTGATGGTCGAGACGATACACCAATCACAACTTACAGGACACTAACAGGTGTCTGGGTAAGTCGTGGTTGCGGTGTAAAAAGTGTCTGAGTTCTAAACTACGGGCGCTAGAATACATAAGTCTAGCATGTGTGCACCCACAAGAGTCGATGTACCACATACATAGGTTGTTGAACTAATTATAGATATAATAAAAGAGAGAAAACAGAAATAATAAAGGAAATATAGTAAGAGCTCATCCAACTATATTTCCTGAGTGTATGTCGCCATACCTCTCACACTGTCCCAATGATTGGTCATTTTTACATATTGACTGTGACACCAATATCCATCTATATTATGTAATATTTGGGTATATCAAAGCTAGTATGCTAAGGTACATATGTATATATGAGAATATTTTCACTATTTTAGAAAATTTATTTAATAGGTTATGAAGCATTTATTGAGAATTACCAAAACATTGGGACAGTTTTGGAAGCCACTGTACACATGTATATACTGTACATGGACCCATCCAGGAACAGTCAAGAACCTCCAGGGGAAGAAAAGCTAATCCATGGAACAAACTGAGCTCATCGATCATTGTTTGGTGGATTTTCAAGCATCCACACCCCAGACAGTTCACAAAACCATGAGATTGGTAGTACTCAGCATGTATGTAGACTGTTCACACATGTTGTGCATGAAGAACCACAAGGATGGAACTCCAAAGTGTTTATAGATTGTAAGATACAGAGACAGATGTATTCAAACCATGAAAATTTGTTACACATCATGTAACATTTACATGGGCAGCAAATTACTGCCCTTGGTCTTCCATAACATGATACACAAATGAGAGCTAATACTGATTAGAAATGGCAAAAGCTACAACAATCACAAGTGGTCCAGTGAGTATCATCACTAGCAGATGATCAAAGGGGAAGAAACATACCTGGGACATTCTTCTGCATAATGTCAAAGACCACATCACTGTCTCCATCACTACAAGAAATTGCTTTCTGAAATACTTTCTTCACATCATCTACTAAAGTCTTAGCTGAAGAAGCCATATAAGACTTAGTAATTGTCTGAAAGTCCAAACTTGGTGGAGTATCAAGCAAATGACAACTGATGACCATGGCAGCTAAGAATGATGTGTTAAAGGGTGAAAGGAGTTGAACAAGTAAGTGCAAAGTACCAATGCTAAGCCAGACAACCTTGCATTGGGGCAAGCCAGAACATGACTGAGAGGTTAAATGAACCAATGGTAACCATTAGCTAGATATTTATAAAGTTTATCATACCTCATATTCTGGATGTGTTGAGATGGAGAGAAAGCATTGTTGGGAGTAGTAATCCTGAGGGAATAAAAGAATGAGGACAACATAAATGTCAAAAAAAAGAAAAGAACAAGAATAAAATAGAAAATAGAAACAATTCCAAAATATGGGGAGATCACACCCAGGAAGAAAAGCCATGGGAGGGAAACAGTGAAAAAAAAATCAAAAACACACATCCTGGAAAGAGCATGCCAAGGGAGATGAGTCATGAGGGACAGACAGAGAGGAAAAGGTTTAGAAACTCACTTTCTGGGAAGAGGATGCCAAGGGAGATGAGCCATGAGGGGCAGACAAGGAGGACAAAGTCAGAAACTCACCTCCTGGGAAGAGCATGCCAAAGGAGAGAGCCGTGAGGGGCAGACAAGGAGAAGAAAGTCAGAAACTCACAAACTGGGAAGAGGATGCCAAGGGAGATGAGCCATGAGGGGCAGACAAGGAGGACAAAGTCAGAAACTCACTTCCTGGGAAGAGGATGCCAAGGGAGATGAGCCATGAGGGGGAGACAAAGAGGACAAAGTCAGAAACTCACAAACTGGGAAGAGGATGCCAAGGGAGATGAGCCATGAGGGGCAGACAAGGAGGACAAAGTCAGAAACTCACTTTCTGGGAAGAGGATGCCAAGGGAGATGAGCCATGAGGGGCAGACAAGGAGGACAAAGTCAGAAACTCACTTCCTGGGAAGAGGATGCCAAGGGAGATAAGCCATGAGGGGCAGACAAGGAGGACAGTCAGAAACTCACAAGCTGGGAAGAGGATGCCAAAGGAGATGAGCCACAAGGGGCAGACAAGGAGGCAAAAGTCACAAACTCACAAACTGGGAAGAGGATGTCAAGGGAGGTGAGCCATGAGGGGCAGACAAGGAGGACAGTCAGAAACTCACAAGCTGGGAAGAGGATGCCAAAGGAGAGAGCCATGAGGGTCAGACAAGGAGGACAAAGTCAGAAACTCACTCGCTGGGAAGAGGATGCCAAGGGAGATGAGCCATGAGGGGCAGACAAGGAGGACAAAGTCAGAAACTCACTCGCTGGGAAGAGGATGCCAAGGGAGATGAGCCATGAGGGGCAGACAAGGAGGACGAAGTCAGAAACTCACCTCCTGGGAAGAGGATGCCAAGGGAGATGAGCCATACAAAGAGGACAAAGTCAGAAACTCACTCCCTGGGAAGAGGATGCCAAGGGAGATGAGCCATGAGGGGCAGACGAGGACAAGGTCAGAAACTCACTTGCTGGGAAGAGGATGCCAAGGGAGATGAGCCATGAGGGGCAGACAAGGAGGACGAAGTCAGAAACTCACCTCCTGGGAAGAGGATGCCAAGGGAGATGAGCCATGAGGGGCAGACAAAGAGGACAAAGTCAGAAACTCACTCCCTGGGAAGAGGATGCCAAGGGAGATGAGCCATGAGGGGCAGACAAGGAGGACAAGGTCAGAAACTCACTTGCTGGGAAGAGGATGCCAAGGGAGATGAGCCATGAGGGGCAGACAAGGAGGACAGTCAGAAACTCACAAGCTGGGAAGAGGATGCCAAGGGAGATAAGCCATGAGGGGCAGACAAGGAGGACAGTCAGAAACTCACAAGCTGGGAAGAGGATGCCAAAGGAGATGAGCCACAAGGGGCAGACAAGGAGGCAAAAGTCACAAACTCACAAACTGGGAAGAGGATGTCAAGGGAGGTGAGCCATGAGGGGCAGACAAGGAGGACAGTCAGAAACTCACAAGCTGGGAAGAGGATGCCAAAGGAGAGAGCCATGAGGGTCAGACAAGGAGGACAAAGTCAGAAACTCACTTGCTGGGAAGAGGATGCCAAGGGAGATGAGCCATGAGGGGCAGACAAGGAGGACAAAGTCAGAAACTCACTCGCTGGGAAGAGGATGCCAAGGGAGATGAGCCATGAGGGGCAGACAAGGAGGACAGTCAGAAACTCACAAGCTGGGAAGAGGATGCCAAGGGAGATAAGCCATGAGGGGCAGACAAGGAGGACAGTCAGAAACTCACGAGCTGGGAAGAGGATGCCAAAGGAGATGAGCCACAAGGGGCAGACAAGGAGGCAAAAGTCAGAAACTCACAAACTGGGAAGAGGATGTCAAGGGAGGTGAGCCATGAGGGGCAGACAAGGAGGACAGTCAGAAACTCACAAGCTGGGAAGAGGATGCCAAGGGAGATAAGCCATGAGGGGCAGACAAGGAGGGCAAGGTCAGAAACTCACTTCCTGGGAAGAGGATGCCAAGGGAGATGAGCCATGAGGGGCAGACAAGGAGGACAGTCAGAAACTCACAAGCTGGGAAGAGGATGCCAAAGGAGAGAGCCATGAGGGTCAGACAAGGAGGACAAAGTCAGAAACTCAC
Source organism: Hysterangium stoloniferum (assembly GCA_015178975.1). NCBI lineage: Eukaryota > Fungi > Basidiomycota > Agaricomycetes > Hysterangiales > Hysterangiaceae > Hysterangium > Hysterangium stoloniferum. Next base: position 142,634 of record WHVD01000151.1, on the reverse strand, counting down.
TTGCTGGGAAGAGGATGCCAAGGGAGATGAGCCATGAGGGGCAGACAAGGAGGACAAAGTCAGAAACTCACTCGCTGGGAAGAGGATGCCAAGGGAGATGAGCCATGAGGGGCAGAGAAGGAGGACAAAGTCAGAAACTCACTTTCTGGGAAGAGGATGCCAAGGGAGATGAGCCATGAGGGGCAGACAAAGAGGACAAAGTCAGAAACTCACTTTCTGGGAAGAGGATGCCAAGGGAGATGAGCCATGAGGGGCAGACAAGGAGGACAAAGTCAGAAACTCACAAGCTGGGAAGAGGATGCCAAGGGAGATGAGCCACGAGGGGCAGACAAGGAGGCACAGTCAGAAACTCACTTCCTGGGAAGAGGATGCCAAGGGAGATGAGCCATGAGGGGCAGACAAGGAGAACAAAGTCAGAAACTCACCTCCTGGGAAGAGCATGCCAAAGGAGAGAGCCATGAGGGGCAGACAAGGAGAACAAAGTCAGAAACTCACAAGCTGGGAAGAGGATGCCAAGGGAGATGAGCCATGAGGGGCAGACAAGGAGGACAAAGTCAGAAACTCACCTCCTGGGAAGAGCATGCCAAAGGAGAGAGCCATGAGGGGCAGACAAGGAGAACAAAGTCAGAAACTCACTCCCTGGGAAGAGGATGCCAAGGGAGATGAGCCATGAGGGGCAGAGAAGGAGGACAAAGTCAGAAACTCACTTTCTGGGAAGAGGATGCCAAGGGAGATGAGCCATGAGGGGCAGACAAGGAGGACAAGGTCAGAAACTCACTCGCTGGGAAGAGGATGCCAAGGGAGACAAGCTATGAGGGGCAGACAAGGAGGGAAAAGTCAGAAACTCACTTGCTGGGAAGAGGATGCCAAGGGAGATGAGCCATGAGGGGCAGACAAGGAGGACAGTCAGAAACTCACAAGCTGGGAAGAGGATGCCAAAGGAGAGAGCCATGAGGGTCAGACAAGGAGGACAAAGCCATAAACTCACTTCCTGGGAAGAGGATGCCAAGGGAGATGAGCCATGAGGGGCAGACAAGGAGGACAAAGTCAGAAACTCACCTCCTGGGAAGAGCATGCCAAAGGAGAGAGCCGTGAGGGGCAGACAAGGAGAAGAAAGTCAGAAACTCACAAACTGGGAAGAGGATGCCAAGGGAGATGAGCCATGAGGGGCAGACAAGGAGGACAAAGTCAGAAACTCACTTCCTGGGAAGAGGATGCCAAGGGAGATGAGCCATGAGGGGGAGACAAAGAGGACAAAGTCAGAAACTCACTTCCTGGGAAGAGGATGCCAAGGGAGATGAGCCATGAGGGGCAGACAAGGAGGACAAAGTCAGAAACTCACTTGCTGGGAAGAGGATGCCAAAGGAGATGAGCCACGAGGGGCAGACAAGGAGGCAAAAGTCAGAAACTCACTTGCTGGGAAGAGGATGCCAAGGGAGATGAGCTATGAGGGGCAGACAAGGAGGACAAGGTCAGAAACTCACAAACTGGGAAGAGAATGCCAAGGGAGATGAGCTATGAGGGGGAGACAAGGAGGACAGTCAGAAACTCACAAGCTGGGAAGAGGATGCCAAGGGAGATAAGCCATGAGGGGCAGACAAGGAGGACAAAGTCAGAAACTCACAAGCTGGGAAGAGGATGCCAAGGGAGATGAGCCATGAGGGGCAGACAAAGAGGACAAAGTCAGAAACTCACAAACTGGGAAGAGGATGCCAAGGGAGATGAGCCATGAGGGGCAGACAGGGAGGACAAAGTCAGAAACTCACTCGCTGGGAAGAGGATGCCAAGGGAGATGGGCCATGAGGGGCAGACAAGGAGGACAAAGTCAGAAACTCACTTCCTGAGAAGAGGATGCCAAATGAGAGCCATGAGGACCAGACAAGGAGGACAAAGTCAAAAACTCACAAACTGGGAAGAGGATGCCAAGGGAGATGAGCTATGAGGTGCAGACAAGGAGGACAAGGTCAGAAACTCACAAGCTGGGAAGAGGATGTCAAGGGAGATGAGCCATGAGGGGCAGACAAGGAGAACAAAGTCAGAAATTCACTTCCTGGGAAGAGCATGCCAAGGGAGATGAGCCATGAGGGGCAGACAAGGAGGACAAAGTCAGAAACTCACAAACTGGGAAGAGGATGCCAAGGGAGATGAGCCATGAGGGGCGGACAAGGAGGACAAGGTCAGAAACTCACTCGCTGGGAAGAGGATGCCAAGGGAGACAAGCTATGAGGGGCAGACAAGGAGGGAAAAGTCAGAAACTCACTTGCTGGGAAGAGGATGCCAAGGGAGATGAGCCATGAGGGGCAGACAAGGAGGACAAGGTCAGAAACTCACTTCCTGGGAAGAGGATGCCAATGGAGATGAGCCATGAGGGGCAGACAAGGAGGACAAAGTTAGAAACTCACTCGCTGGGAAGAGCATGCCAAGGGAGATGAGCCATGAGGGGCAGAAAAAGATGAAAAACTTACATTCTATAATGACAACCCAAACAATTGTTCCAGACATCAGTTTAGATTGTGATAATCATTCTGATTACAAGCAAGCAAGGAACCCTCACCACCTGCAATCCCAGATGGACATCCCATTGAGTACCCCATTGAGTACCCTTCTTCAATTTGTCACAAAAAGGAAAACACATACACTCTGATTTACATCCAATGAATCCATCACTCAACATATTCCTATATATGACAATGAAGTAGATGACTAACCTCCTAAATTGTCCACAGCCCATTTAGCAATGGAATGCAATGGAGTCTGATACACTCACTCTCTGTAGGTAATCCACATAACCAAAGAGCATAAACATTGTTATCCAGACCTTGCCAATGCATTTAACCAGACAACACATACAGACTGTTGGTAAGATGAAACCAACACATCATGAACAGGGTTCCAAACCTTCCATAGGCAGTGCTTACAGCCTATCTCAAACCCCATTTTTAATAAGCATACTATAACCATTGGGAGACTCACATCAACCTGTTTGAGGATTACAAATATGGTGTCAGAATTTCTTAGTAACAAAATCCACAGAATATTCCAACTTACAGCCTATCAAGTTCAAGTAGGTAGAAAATTACTGTGAGTGAATGAAGTATGTAGAGGGTATTTACATTCTTTTCAGAATGTAGAATCATATAAGGTTAACTTCAATATAACCATATAAGCATACTCACTTCCTGTGCAGTTTAAAACCAGTCAGATCATACTGTGATGAGCATGTATCAATCATTTGTGCATTGGATGTGCATACTTACATCCTGAGTCATCCAGAGGTCATTGAACCACTAAAGGAATATGCAGTACAAAAAGACCCACCATCTGCCACATGGTAGTTTACAGGAACAGTTATGAGCTAGAATATGCAAAACTGGGTGGAGACAGACTCACATCCTATTGGCAATGTACCAGATGAAGCTTATACAGTCTTGAAAGAACAGCAAGGGCTTACTTCCTGTCAAATATGTCAGAAGCCAAAGAAAAATATGAAGAAGCCATACTCACAATCTAAAGGGGGATAGTGGATGATAGGCTAGCTTGAGCAGTAATATAATCATATTTGCTAAAATACTCACCAGCTGGAAACATAATAAAATAACTCAATGATTGTGAACAGACAAAAGCAGACTGCAGTGAAATTGTGTTACATACTTTCTGTCATGAGCAAGGAGAAGTGGAGATCAACATAATGATAACACTTCCCAAGGTAGACCTACATTCTGTTCAGAAGCAATGATGTTAAGTTAGATGAGGCAATTACATCACAAGGAAGATCAACTCACAAACTCAAAGGTCAAGATACTGGAATCAATAATCTCCAGAATTGTCAACACATGTATGGGCACTCACACTCTACCAATGAAATATCAAGGAATGACACGACAAGAGGATAGCTGCGAGTCACTCACGGGCTGTTGTTACCAACGTTAAAACATGTAAGTGCAGGAGTTACAACATTCTCGCACCAAGACGTGTGGAAAACAACACATGACCTTGCAGAACAAAGATTTTGCTTGTTCTTCGGAAAATGTGTCCGATTCGAGAACAGCTGAGAAAAGTGATACCCATGAATCCAACAGTCTGTCTTGCTTCTTGCATTGGCCGTATCCTCCCTCACCTTGCACCTGCGGTATAATTATCCTTGGGTATCCATGTATTGGCCGTCTGCTTTGAAGGCGGAGAACTGGGTAGCTCACCTGCTGATAACTTGTTTGATACGAGAGTCAATATCGATCCGCAATATCGACAGACAGAACAGTTTCAGAGTGTCATGGTCAAGGGCCTGTGAGGTTCTCACGATCAGTTCATCACAATTAGTATCCTCTTTGTTCATGTCTGAGCAGTATGGCTAAGCGGGTTGCTGTGTCATCGACAAGGAGCATACCACGGAGCAGCACGACATAACGAGGCTTGTGTTTTACTTCCTCGAGTCGTTTGAGATATTTCTCTTGAAACATGGCCATTGCAAGATTGGGAACTTGTTCTTCAATTTCTTCACAAGAAAGGTCATCGTCATTAAACATTAACTGGTTGCGTGCCACCTGGTCTAGAGCATCCATCTTCGTGAAAATGGCGATAATTGGGACTTGGATGATAATCAGTAGGCTCAGCTCATGACGCAGAACTTCCTGACCATTTCCCGTGCCGCTCTCAAACAGACTCATCTCTGCATTGGTCATCCCTCTATCGTTACTAGTTGGCAAGCAATACCTGAACCGCAAAAGTCAGAAATTGGAAAAATAACGCAGAACTTCAGCGCACCAGATGGCATGCAATTGATCCTTTAATTGTCCACCCTTTGCTCGGTTATCAATAAAGTCCTTGACTTTTTGCAGTTCGACAGCACCACCCGCTTCGAACCCGCAGGAGTCATGAAATACAAAGCCGTGAGCAGTTGGATATTGAAACTGGTGTTCGATCTCATGGTTTCCGCGCTAAAAAATTATCATGAGTGCACCACCACTGGAGGTGTAAGTCGATCCAACACAGACCGAGGCCGACGGCTCCAACTTTGAATCGCTCTACATCAGATAAGTAACAAAAGCATAAAGTAAACTGCATTGGGGATATTGCAGTTAGGTATGGCACAGATCACTTACATTGAGATAGACCGGTTCGCGACCCTGGGCATGGCACACCTTTTCCACAATGGTTGTCTTTCCAGCGTTGGCGTTGCCAATAACCAAAATTCGAAAACGTTTCACGTGCTATTTGGATATTAGAAAGGAAATCTGCGATTGTTATGAGTACTCCCTATAGGATTATTGGAGTTTTCGAGCTGTTCTTGCGACATGATGTGCTCAATGTTGGAATGTGCGAAGCTACAAGGCTGTGACCCGTGACCACAACTTTTATTCTAACAATTCTATTTGGGAATTTGCGCCCAAAGCTTTGATTCGTCAGCACGGAGCTGTGGCAGAGCGGAAGCAATTCTGTGACCCGTGGGGGTCAAGCCCCCACCATGCTACCACCCCCACAACTTTACTCGGTCGCTTCGCGACCTGGTGGATCAATAATAATCTCTTTATTTAAACATAACATCAGCAGTTTGTATTACCTTCTGTGACCATGTTATATTGAGGGCTTCTGTACATTCCAGCTTCCCATTTATTCTCATTCAGAGATTTACTTTTAAAGTGATTAAAGTTTACATTATTCAGAATTATACATTATATACTTTTGTAAATTCACTGAATCTAAAAAACATAAGTAGTCTTCTTTGGAACCTTGCTGAATACTTACTCATGGATCGATAATAAAAATCCTTAAACACTACATATTTGGCTTGGAATAGTATTTTCATTCTTCCTCCATTTGTTTCTCTTGAAGTGTCAGGTTTTTTGTTCCACATTGGACTAACAACTTCCCATATGGCTGTGATTGTCCTTCCTATGTCATATTGGGGACTTCTGCAGATTCTAGATCCCCATTTATACTCATACCCCACTTTCCTTCCATTCCACCCATCTGTCTGTCATTGAATCTTTTAGTATAAATTATTGTCTTGTATTCTACTAATATCCAGATCAAACATTGATTTAAAACCTTTCTGTTAAGAATGTTAAGGAGTGTGTGTGGAGCTTATTGGAGGGTTTCTGTTATGACTGGAAATCCCGCTGGACTCTGGGCACTAACTTATATGCACCCGCACCCTACACGCACCTATTATCAGTTTACTGGAATACCCGCTGGACTCCGTACATCACACCTGTCCACACTTGACCCTTGTTACTTCATGTATTAGTCACTGGAATACCTGCCAGACTCCATTCCTGTCTATCTCTGACCCTGTCCCACACACCAGTCACCAGACCCCACTTGGAAAACCTGACAGCTCTCTAACTGAGCCCCGTTCCCATTATGGTCAAATAACCTGTCATGATTTGGACTCCACTCCCACCCCATTCCCATTATGGTTTTACGATCTGTCACGATTTGGACTCCACTCCATTTCATCCTGTTCCTAACACCAAGTTTGGTGTTTATTTATCTCATTTCATGTTTGCTAGTTTAGTTTTCATTATGTTATTCATTCCACAGTCTATATAGTCTGGCAGATGTTGTACATACAATCCAGTCAGAAAATCAGCTTAAATTCTTCCCAGTAATCTCAGTATATTTTCCACTCTATTCTCCTCTTTGAAACACACCACTCTTACTCATCAGAGCCCACGGGCTTTGACCCATCTATCATTCAACCTCCAACCTATTCATCTTGACTCCCCAACCTCTCAACCCACGAACCCTGCCCAGACTCCCCAGGATTCCTGTCTGCCCATTTGAAATTGGACAAGACGATCTCGCGAGGGTGCAGCCTATAAGCTGAAGCCAAGTCCTACCAGCTTTCCCACCGATTTCTCCAGAAACCCTCCTATAAGCTCTTTGCATGCAACTTAACAGTTTCCAGAGAAACCCACGGGAAAGCCAGTAGGACTTGGCTTCAGCTTACTGTATAGGCTGCACCCTCATGAGATTGTGGTGTCCAATTTCAGATGGGCAGATGGGAATCCCAGGGAGTCCAGGTGTAGTTGATAGGTCGAGGGGTTGGAGGGTCGATTGCAGGAATCCTGCATAGGTCAAGGGGTTGGGTGGTGATGGGTTGGAGGTCCAGTGATAGATAGGTCAGAGCCTGTGGGCTCTGATGAGATAATTAGTGGTGTGTTTCAAAGAGTGGAATAGAGTGGAAACTGTACTGAGATTACTGGGGGGAATCTAAGCTGATTTTCTGACTGGATTGTATGTACAACATCTGCCAGACTATATAGACTGTGGAATGTATGTTATACCAAATCCAGTAATAATGAAATCCAAACTAGTAATCATGAAACGAGATACGTAAACACCAAATTAGGTGTTAGGAGTGGAACAGAATGGGGGCAGAGTCTGAAATGTGACAGGTCATTAGACCATAACAGGAATGGGGTGGGAGTGGAGTCTGAAATGTGACAGGTCATTAGACCATAACAGGAATGGGGTGGGAGTGGAGTCTGAAATGTGACAGGTCATTTGACCATAACAGGAATGGGGCTCAGTTAGAGAGCTGATGGGTTTTCTGAGTGGGGTCTGGTTGACTGATGCATGGGACAGGGTTGGAGATAGACAGGTACAACATGTGCAGGGTCCAGGCAGGTTGTGAAGAGTCAATAGATTCTGTGATGTATTAGCCTTATTTTAATAGTATTTTTCGAAAAAGGAGTCCAATGCTCTATCACAATGTGCAAATACTCAATTCACTGCAAGGTAAAATAATTAAGTATTTGATATTAATCAGTGGCAGCCTAAATAGACTTAGAACCCCTGAAGTCAAGAGTTTACTTGAATATATGCACCCTACTTCGCAAAGAAGGTTTTGAAAGCTGCTTGTGCAAGCTTGTTCTTTTTCTGTGAAAACAATTACTAAAATATGAATAACAATTCACTGATTCCGAAGCTAGATTTAACTTCAATTCTAGCTAGTTTATATATATTTTATACTATTTATCAAACAGTAAAAATATTTATAAACAGGTCAAAAGATTAGATATAGAATAAAACACTATTTGGCTAATATATGCTTTATTTACACTAACCTACAAGGCCTACTGTGATACTAACTTATCAGGATCTTAATGTAGTCTTAAAGATCTTGCAAGGATATTCTCAGTATTTATTTATGTGAATATGCTTTACTGATTCACAATAAATGAGCAATGGAACAGGGATTATTTGTAATGTAATAAACAGTCAAATTACTCAACTAGAGGTGACTGAAGTCTTAGAGTACAAATAACAATGTAAAGAAAACTAATAATCAGTACTCAATTAAGAGGTGACTATAGTATAAGATTATTTATATATTATTGGTTGAAAACCAACAACTCTAACTGAGGTGGAAATAATATATAAAAGCCAACTATTCAATTAAGAAGTGGCAAGGGGGAACAAAAGTCAACAACTCAGATTGAGGTGACAGGGGGAACAACAGATCAGTCAACAGCTCAGATTGAGGTGACAAGGGATCTGATTGGGCCAACAACTCTGATAGAGGTGGCAAGGGTTTCCAACAGCTCTGATAGAGGTGGAATTAGATGTCCAACTGCCCAGATAGGGGTAGAGTAGCCTGCTTGCTGCAGTGACACACAGATGTGGTGTATTGATGAGATGATATCATATGATTGATTCAAGGCTGGAGCTGAGCTCCTTATATACATTTTAGTCTGAGACATTTAGAAGATTCTAGAAGATTGAATGATGTCATTTAGAATTTCTAAAATTTTCTAGAGCATTGTGGAAGGTTCTAACTACTTCGAAGACACTATAGAATGTTCTTGGCACAATAGAACATTCTGGAATCTTATAGAATATTCTACAATATTCTATCTATTATTAGTACCTATTATTTACTGTTCCTTTGGAAGCCATTGGAATATTCCAGGGAGTTTCTGGTTTTTGCTGTAGTAGCATACATGATGACATAATGCTCTCGTGCCTGTGTGCGTGTATGACACCCTTCGCGTGTTGTGACTGTCACATGCCTTTGTGACTGTCATGCACCTCTGTGACTGTCGCGTGCCCTTGTGATGGCTGTCACTCGTTGTGACGATTTTCCCGCATGCCATGTAATAAGCACCAGGTGGCCGGTTTTATATTATTATATAATTATTATATTTAATTTTAGCTAATTATAAATATAATATTTTATTATAATAATATAAATATATATATTGCCTTGATTATGCATGATTATTTCACATCGCATTTTGTCCTTATCAGAGTTTGAAATATCATGTGATCTTTTTGCGCATTGTGAATAAGCACTGAGTCGCCGACATATTAATCAAAAAAGAATAAAAGGTAGAAATTTGATAACTTGCTCAATTTATAAGATAAAAATACAAAATAAATTGCATAAATTCAAGATAAATCAAGACAATATTGTACAATTTTATCGTCGTGATATAATTACATTTAAATATTCTTTTTTGCAATTTGTTAGGGGAAATTGTTTAAAAAATGGAAAAGGCTTAGAAATACATAACAGATTCTGACCTGTTCAATATATGAAGAATATTGATTACTTGAGTACTACTAACCAGTATTGACAGTTCTGTATAATACTACGGATTACTAGACTGACAGTACTGTAGGGAAACACGCTACATGTCACTAGAGCAACTGTAGACAGTTAGAATGAGAGAGTAGAAGAGTTGACTGTTGCAGTACAACTCACAGCAAGATATAAGAGAGATAACCAGTGAGAGACTGGATATCTAAATAGAATGAGAACAGCGTGAGTCAACTACAGTGTCAACTAGCACAAAGACCTGAGTGAGGGACTCGACCTTTTCAGTTCACGTCCAGAAACTATTAGTAAGTTAAAAGACACTACCTTTATAGGTAGCTGAGATGTTACCCTTGACACCTCTCACTATTTGATGTCTGGGTTGCTATGAGGTGGTGTCTGTTGGGTAAAAAAGGTCTGAGTTTCTATTTGGTGCCGAGTGTGCCCATAAGTATACACAAAGCTTCGAACTAAAGAATTAATGGTATGCTTGAAAGGCATAATGAATAAAAGAAAGGAAATAAAAGGTAGATAATAAAGTAATATAATGTATCTAATATTCAATGGTCTGATCATGATATATGCATACCCTTCACACAGGTATTCTGGTAAACTGATAACTGGTGCATAAAGGGTGTGTGGGTGCATATAGGGTAGTTGGCAGGTTTTCTGGTCATAACAAAGAACCACATTGTTCACTATGTGTACATATACTGTCCTCTGGCATTGTGATACCCAACAACACACCTGCTTAATGATTTCCTTTTCCAGCCACTCTATCTCAGTTCTGTTCCAATGACATTCCATTATTCCTTGCATCACTTCACCATATCATTTGCCACCTCAGAATATTTCTCTTTTTTCTGTTGTCTTGTATTCCTTTTCTTAATATTCTGTTCTGTTTCCCAATTTCCTTTGTTCTGTTAATATCAAATCTCCATTTTCAGCTCTGTGCTTCCATTTACTTTAGTATAAAACACCATCATGTACACTACTATCCTTCAGTTTGAATATTGACTCAGAATACCCATTTAGAATCCCCCCTCATGTTTAGAAGTGTATGCAATAATACCTTCATTTACCTTTTAAGTATTATTTATACTGCTTAATCCTTTTGCTAGTGTCTGGCCAGGCTGAGACTTATGACTATTTTTGACCTTAGCCTCTGGACCCTCATTTACAGCTACAGTGACTCCAAAAATGTGGGAATTCCACTTAGCTTTGGTGGAGTCATATATAGTAAATACCCTTGGCTCCAAGATTGCTCCCTGGGTCACATGATTTGGGCCACAGGGCATAGAGATATGATCCATTTAAAACAGCAATACTATGGAAAGGGTTTTTTCATTTTTGAACTGATGATTAGGATCTCAGTCAAATCATAGAATAATGGCCATTATTTGTTGGTACAAACAAATATATACATGTAAATAGTATGTCTGAGTTTAAAAAAGTTCCCACACTTCTTGATTCCTTACCACCATCATGGTCAGATCCCTCTCTCTTACTCAACAAAATACCATCCTCTCCTTGCTTGATTCTGGCCACTCTGGTGAAGCCATTGCCAAGAGAACTGGTATTAGCCCATCTGCCATATCCAAAATTCACTCCAAACAATGTTCTCTCCTTCCCAAAGCTGTTGGGGGTCATCCCTCAAAGCTTTCCCCTACCAATATCTGACATGCTCAACATCTCATCACCCTGGCAAAGCTGAAAATGCTGTCTAAGTGACCAAATCCCTCACCAACATTATCAACCAGCCCCTCTCTGCCAATATGGTCCACCTCTACTTGAAGAAAGCTGGTATGAAGGCTGTGGTCAAGTCAAAATGCCCCCTTCTTTCTGCCAGGCATTGCAAAGCTTGCTTGGACTCTGCCTATGCTCACAAGGATTGGACTATGGAGGACTGGAAGAAGGTCATATGGTCTGATGAAACCAAAATCAATTGCCTAGGGTTGGATGGATGTAAATGGGCATGGAAAAGGGCAGGTGAAGGCCTTAATGATAGGCTGGTAGAGGGAACTCTGAAGTTTGGAGGAGGTTCTCTCATGATGTGGGACTGTATGACTTGGGAGGGAGTTGGCTTTGCTAGCAAGATGGATGGTAGGATGGATGGGGACCTCTATCTTCAAATTTTGAAGGATGAGCTCCAGCAAACCCTGGAGTATTATGGTCTCAATCGTCCTGACATCATCTTTCAGCAGGATAATGACCCTAAGCATACCTGCAGGCTGGTCAAGAACTGGCTAGAGGAGCAAGAATTCAGGACTATGGTTTGGCCTGCACAGTCTCCAGACCTGAATCCTATTGAACATCTCTGGGGTTGTCTCAAGAGAAGGCTTGCAGAGTATGAAAACTCCCCCAATGGAATCCATGAATTGTGGGAAAGGGTTCAAGTGGAGTGGGATAGAATACCAGTTGAGGAGGGTCAGAAATTGATTGAAAGCATGCCTAGAAGGGTTCAGGCAGTGCTTAAAGCAAAAGGTGGTTATACCAAGTACTGATAATATGCAAATACCTTTTCAGTTCAAAAGTGAAAAAATCCTTTCCATGGTATTGCTGTTTTAAATTGATCATATCTCTATGCCCTGTGGCCCAAATCACATGATCCAGGGAGAAATTGTCATATATTTTATCACTCTGTTTCTTTGTTTAACCTTTGAGGGACATTAGTCAAATAGTAGAGGACTGGATCCTTTAACTTTGGCTCAAGAGTTTAAGATGTCATTGTTCTGATAACATAAGATTTATTGCTAGCTCTAAACCCTAGAATTAGCATATCTTAACCCTAAGTAGCTAGGTGGCACTGCCATGGAAACCAGCAGAGTCATGGATTACATACTAATAAGGTATCTCTAGCCCTTATAGTATGCAATCTACCCCATCTCCTTGACTACATATTGAGGGAGATGACTCATTGGTGAGTCATATCAATATGACTATACAATAAGTTATGATCAGAGCTATGACTCAGATACATAATCATAGCTGGTTGGATGACTCTGAAATACACTTATGAGTCAAGTATGGGAAATACTGACTCATTCTCCTAGTCACATTACTTAGTAAGTAAGCAGGATCCTGGACTAGTATAAATACAGGCTCAAATCATGTATTTAGGATATCATTCAATATCACATCACTTGCTCATTTAGCTACACTTGCCTACTAGGTCCACACATTGTGCTTAAGTTGAGTACTCTTCTTGCCAATCTGTTGACTGTCTTGTTTCCTTGAGTTGAGCTTTCTCCTCGGAAAAGGGACACAGGCACGTAGTTGAATAAAAGTGGATACTAATTTAATTGACAAAACTCCTACATACAGATTAATTTGAATTTGAATCTCCTTTTTCAAGCTACGCTACTTAACTCAAGTAAAAAGAGTTTACAAGTGTGCTAAATAGTAATAATACATTACAGAAATCCTGTAGCCAAGGGTATGTACTATGTATGACTCCACCAAAGCTAAGTGGAATTCCCATGTTGTAAGGTGGTGCGTTTCACACACACCACATTTGGGGTTAGTATGGAAAGGGTTTTTGGAGTCACTGTAAATAAAATACTAATTAAACTGCATTGGAAGGGTTTTGTCCCTGTTACATGATTAACATATAACCATATTGTTTATATGCAAATAAGTGCAAACAAAAATCATCTGACCTGTCAAAATTATATATATATATACATCTGTTTACTTTCCAATCCAAAACATCCCCATAGCTCAACATTCTACACCATGTAGGCTCTTACTCCTCCTCAGCTTAGCCATATTCTCACTTTTCTCAATAAGGCCAAGTCTGCTCCTCAGATCTCTGAAATCACTGGCCAGGATCTGTCCACTATATCCAGAATTCATTCTACCCATTGCTCATCACTTGCCAACTCATCTGGTGGCTATTTATGCAAGCTTTCCTCCTCAGATATTCATTATTCTATTCAACAAATCACTTCTCAAAAGGCTGAAAATGCCACTGAGGTCACCAAACCATTCAAGATATGACTGGAGAGTCTATTTCAGTTAGAACTGTTCATAGGGCATTCAAGAAGGCTGAAATGAGGGCTATGGTGAAGAGAAAAAGGCCTTTATTCAATAAGAGATGGACTTTACTCTGGCACACAAGGACTGGACTGTGGATAATTGGAAGAGGGTTGTTGGTCAGATGAGACAAAAATCAATTGTTTGGGGTCATATGGGAGGAATTAGATGTGGAAAAGTGCAGGAGAGGGGCTCAGTGCTAGGCTGGTCAAGGGCATGGTCAGGTTGGGGGAGGAAATCTGATGTTGTGGAGCTGTATGTTGTGGGAAGGCCCAGGATATTCCACCAAGATTAATGGGAGAATGGATGCTGACCTTTATGGTAGCATTTTGGAAGATGAACTTCAAGCAACTGTGGAGTATTATAGCAAGATGTGGTCTTTCAGCAGGACAATGATACCAAACACAAGAGCACAAAGGCCATTAATTGGTTCAAAGACAATGGATTTATGGTCATGGTATGGCCACCTCAGTCTGCTGACCTTAATCCAATTGAACACCTCTGGGATTACCTCAAAAGGAGGTTGGGAGAGTATGAAGTGGCACCCAAGAGTATTCATGAGTTGTGGGAGAGGGTTCAGACAGAGTGGGAGAATATCCATGCCTCTACTTGTCAGAACTTGATAGAGAGTATTCCTAGAAGGGTTGAGGCTGTTTTGAAGGCTAAGAGAGGCTATACCAAGTACTAGATTGTTTAATTTGTGTTCTTTTTATACCAGGGACAAAACCCTTCCAATGTGATTTTATTAGTGTTTTGTTTATAGTGTGGGAAATACTAACGCTTATGTCATAATATTTTAAGGGCATATAGATAACATATAGACCTAACCAACCCCCAAATTTCAGGTCTGTATCTACAGTGGTTCTTGAGTTATTTAAGGATCTTTGCACAACTAGAAATCATTGGAAGGGTTTTGTCCCTCACTGTATGTATATCATTGGCACCTCTAAATACATATGTATTACTTCAGAATGGATCTGTCAATCTGAACAGATTTCTACTTGATTCAACATACCCAGAATATATAGGTGGTTTCACTTAATCAAGAAAGCCATAGGATGAAAAATCTCCAATGATATTTCACATATTTTACTAGGAAATAACTACAGTTTAGCTTTTGAAAAACAAATTAACAACAAAAGTATTAGCAAGTATTTACATAACTTGGAAAACCATCTACAATAGGTTCTATTAATTGACTCTAAATTGTTTAGGATGTAATATGGAGAATTGTTTCTTATGGTTGGTGGTTAACAATATAATAGTCTCAGAGGATATATCACTATTCAAAGATGGAGTTTTGTAGAAATATAAATTTTACCAGTAAACATCTGATATTATAATGATTACAGAAAACCTTCTTAGAATGGAAAGTCACATTAGAATGGAAAGTCACATTAGAATGGAAAGTCACCTTAGAACAGAAAGTCACATTAGAATGGAAAGTCACATTAGAATGGAAAGTCACCTTAGAACAGAAAGTCATGTTAGAATGGAAAGTCACATTAGAAAGGGAAGTCACATTAGAATGTTAGAACAGAAAGTCACCTTAGAACGGAAAGTCACATTAGAATGGAAAGTCACATTAGAATGGAAAGTCACATTAGAATGGAAAGTCACATTAGAATGGAAAGTCACATTAGAATGGAAAGTGTAAAGGGTATGCATATATGCATACTTGGACTAAGGAATAATAGCTGGATTATAGTACTTTATTATTTACCTTTATTTTCTTTCTTTATATTCTTTCTATATTTCGAGCACACCTTGATTTTGTAGTTCGAAGCTTTGTGTATACGTATGGGCGCCCTCAGCGCCAAAAGAGACAGACAACTTTTACCCAGCAGACACCACCTCGTAACGACTCAGACGTCGAATAGCGAGAGGTGTCAAGGGTAGTATCTCAGCTACCATAAGAGTAGCATTCTCTAGTCTACTAATAGCCTTTTGGACTCGAACCGCTAAGGTCGAGTTCCGCCTTCAAGACTTTGCGCTCGTCGACACTGTAGTCGACTCGCGCTACTATTACTCTATCCTAGATACTCAGTCTTTAGCTGAGTATCTTACTTATTTCTAGCTACTAGTTGTACCGTAAAAGGTCAACTCATTATCTTACTGTTCTAAGCCGTCATGAGCAACTATACAGTTGCTCTTGAGGCGTGCAGTGCGTTCTTACACTAGTACTAACAGTCTAGTAGTCTATAGTATTGTACTGACGGTCAATACTCTCTAATAGTAGTTGAATAAACACTATTCTTCGTATATTGAGCGGTCAGAATCTAACGACTCTTCACAGAAAGTCACATTAGAATGGAAAGTCACATTAGAACAGAAAATCATGTTAGAACGGAAAGTGTTCAGAGGAAACATCCATTACAAAGGAAACACCCATTCCCAAGGAAGGAAACAATGGTTACAAAGAAACACCCATTACAAAAGAAACACCCATTACAAAAGAAACACCCATTACAAAAGAAACACCCATTACAAAAGAAACACCCATTACAAAAGAAACACCCATTACAAAAGAAACACCCATTACAAAAGAAACACCCATTACAAAAGAAACACCCATTACAAAAGAAACACCCATTACAAAAGAAACACCCATTACAAAAGAAACACCCATTACAAAAGAAACACCCATTACAAAAGAAACACCCATTACAAAAGAAACACCCATTACAAAAGAAACACCCATTACAAAAGAAACACCCATTACAAAAGAAACACCCATTACAAAAGAAACACCCATTACAAAAGAAACACCCATTACAAAAGAAACACCCATTACAAAAGAAACACCCATTACAAAAGAAACACCCATTACAAAAGAAACACCCATTACAAAAGAAACACCCATTACAAAAGAAACACCCATTACAAAAGAAACACCCATTACAAAAGAAACACCCATTACAAAAGAAACACCCATTACAAAAGAAACACCCATTACAAAGGAAACCCCCTTTGTGATGTATTAGCCTTACTTTAATACTATTTTCTGAAAAAGAAGTCCAGTGCTCTATCAAAATGTGCAAATACTCAATTCACTGCAAGGTAAAATAATTTAAGTATTTGATATTAATCAGTGGCAGCCTGAATAGACTTAGAACCCCTGAAGTCAAGAGTTTACTTGAATATATTCACCCTACTTCACAAAGAAGGTTTTGAGAGCTGCTTTTGCAAGCTGTTCTTTTTCTGTGAAAATAAGTACTAAAATATGAATAACAATTCACTGATTCCAAAACTATATTCGACTTCAATTCTAGCTAGTTTATATATATTTTATACTATTTATCAAACAGTAAAAATATTTATAAACAGGTCAAAAGATTAGATATAGAATAAAACACTATTTGGCTAATATATGCTTTATTTACACTAACCTACAGGTTCTACTGTGATACTAACTTATCAGGATCTTAATGTAGTCTTAAGGATTCTGCAAGAATATTCTCAGTATTTATTTATGCCAAAAACCGGGTAGAAATTAGAAATGTATTCCTAATCTCAACAATGGTAACCAAGATTGTTTATTACTTTTATTGATATCCAACAACTCAACTAGAGGTGGATAAGTAATAAAGGATAGCCAGCTACTCAACTAAGAGGTGGCAAGGGAGAACAAAAGTCAACAACTCAGATTGAGGTGACAGGGGGAACAACAGATCAGTCAACAGCTCAGATTGAGGTGACAAGGGATCTGATTGGGCCAACAACTCTGATAGAGGTGGCAAGGGTTTGCAACAGCTCTGATAGAGGTGGAATTAGATGTTCAACTGCCCAGATTGGGGTGGAGTAGACTGCTTGCTGCAGTGACACACAGATGTGGTGTAAATGGGTTGATAAAATGAGTTATATTTCATGGCTGGAGCAGAGCTCCTTATATACACTGAGATCTGAGACATTTAGAGACATATTGAACTTTATTTCTATCCTATTTTAGCTATTTTACTTGGAATATTTTAGACATTTCCGCCATTCTCTATTGTAGCATATATGATGACATAATATATGACATAATATTCCTGCGCTAGTGTGCATGTGACACCCGTCACACCTTGTGACTGTCGCATGCCTTTTGTGACTGTCACACAGCCTTGTGACTGTCGTGCGGCTTTGTGATGATTGTCACTTGTTGTGACGACTGTCACTTGTTGTGACGACTGTCACTTGTTGTGATGATGGTCACTTGTTGTGACAAATATTCCCGCGCATTGTGTAATAAGCGCCAGGTGGCCAGTTTGAAGATAGTTAAAAAAGAATAAAAGGTAGAAATTTTGTAACTCCCTCAATTTATAAGATAAAAATACAAAGTAAATTGCATAAATTCAATATAAATCAAGAGAATATTGTACAATTTTATAATCGTGATATAAGTACATTTTAACAGCCTTAGTTAAGAATTTTGTTTTGGGGAAATTGCGAAAAATAGAAAAAAACCTTTCAAAATACATAACACCCTTACAAAGGAAGCCCCCATTACAAAAGAAAACAACAGTCAAAAAGGAAACACCCTTTACAAGGAGAGAAAACAATGGTTACAAAGAAAACAACAGTTACAAAAGAAATCACCAGGTACAAAAGAAATCAACAGTCACAAAAGAAATCAATAGTTACAAAAGAAATCAACAGTCATAAATATTAAAGGCATAGAAAAGAATTGACCCAGCCTGGGATTGAACCAAGGACCTCCTGGCTTTATATGCAGGTGCTCTTAACCACTGAGCTACTGGACCTATAGTCTAGTATTATATGATGGATTATATATACATATATATATAAGGACTTATGATGCCGACTTGTGCTCTTATAACAGTTTATATAATTGATGGCAAACCTGGGTCTTATAACAGTCTGTCACATATAGATATTGTATTTTCCCATTTCTAACACTTCCCCTGAAATCAATATCTTGTCTATACCCTACGCAGCACATGAAGCTGAATGGGGCCCATAACCTGTTAAATGTGACCTGTGACTTACTGTGACACGGGACACACTCAAGTCTGAGGAAAGTTGTTACTATTCAGGTCACTAACTACAAGCTTATATATGTTATACATCAGTAGGCTTGTCAGCTGTCAAAAGTGACAGCTGGTTGACAGCTGGTTGACAGCTGTCAGAAGTGACAGCTGATTGACAGCTTGAATGGAAACTGACAGCTGATTGATAGCTGGAATACAAACTGACAGCTGATTGACAGCTGTCATGGGAAATGAACAGGGAATACTCTGGAACATGCTGGAAGGTTCTAGAAGGTTCTAGAAGGTTCCAGAAGGTCTTGGAGACAGTGGAGGCAGTTTTAACAATAAATAGAAACAAAGGTCACAAAAAGAGCCACAGTTACAAAAGGAACAATGGTTTCAAAAGGAACAATGGGTACGAAAGGAGGCACAGTTTCAAAAGGAGGAATGGTTTCAACAGGAGGAATGGTTTCAAAAAATCAATGGTTTCAGAAGAAGTAACTGTACAGTTCTGAGTAGAAATTGAGTTGATTCTACTGGAATTGATTTACAATTGATACAGCATTCATACAGGATTGATTGAGAAGAGGAGAACATTTATTAAGCATTCATAGAGCATTGATTGAGAATTGATGAGCATTGAAGAAACATTAATCAAGCATGGATTGAGCATTGATCTATTGTATTGTATTTTGATATATTTTATCCTATTTTTAAACATTTTATTTTGATTTATTGTATTTTATTTTGAAGCATTTTATTTTCATTTTATTTCGATTTTTTTATTTTATTTTATCTTAATTATTCTGTGATTTCACTGAGATTTTCTTGGAAATCCTTGTAGACCTCCATGGATTTGAAATATTACTCCGGGAAAATGGCATCAAAATACCTCTGTGAATGCTGTGTGAAATGCTTCAGTGAGGGGTGCTGGAAATTCTCCCGTACAGCTTGTGTGAAATATTTCCATGGGGCATAGGAAATGCTTCTGTGGCAAATTGAATTGCTCCCACATCACAGAAATGCTTCCACAAGGCACAGGAAATTCATTCGGAAAGGTCATGAGAAATGCTTATGTGATCAGCATGGGAGAGAGTTGTGGGAAATATCTCCATTAGGGCATGTGAACCAGTTCCAGGCATGTGAGAAATACTCCTGTGGCATGACAAAATACTCCCACCCATGTAACAATACTCCTGTGGCATTGGACAATACCTCCATGCATGTGACATAATACTCCTGTGCATGTAAAAATACTCCCATACTTGTAAAAATACCTCTGCATGTGACAAAATATTCCTGCATATGTAAAAAATACTTCTTGTTACGACTGTGTCACAACCCAATGGTCCCCAAGGTTATCACCGCCTATTGATGTTTCAAGTTAGCATTCAAGTCACCACATTGGAAACCGTCGGACTCCCAACACTGACGTATACTTTCATGGTTATCAAACTCTGTTTATGCTCCCATCAAAATATACTTGTACTATCTGGTTAAACTCTGATATGTCCCTTTTTATTATGATGATCTGTTCTACTCTATGTTTCACATATGTCTATATATACTTGTAACCCTCAGACTATTTCCTTTTCTCGTAATTCCACTCTCAGTTATTTCACGGCCTCCGAACAAATTGTAACCTTCCTGTGAAGGGTATGCATATATCATGATCAGGCTGTTAAATATTAGACATATTATAGTACATTATTATCTAGTATTATTTCCTTTCTCTAATTCCTTTTACTTTTTGAGCATACCTTTATTTTTTAGTTTGAAGCTTTGTGTATATCTGTGGGTGCACTCAGTGCCAAGAGACTAGACACCTTTTTACCCAGCAGACACCACCTCGTAACGACACAGATGTCGAATAGCGAGAGGTGTCAAGGGTAACATTTCAGCTACCTATAAGGGTAGTGTTTTCTCGCATACTAATAGTCTTCAGACTCAAACCGCGAAGCTCGAGTCCCACTCTCAAGTCTTTGCACTCGTCGACACTGTAGTCGACTCGCACTGCTATCTCTCTACCCTAGATATTCAGTCTTTCGCTGATTATCTCTCTTACTTCTAGCTACAAGTTGTACTGTAAAGGTCAACTCTTCTACTCTTTTGTTCTGGTCATCACGAGCAACTGCACAGTTGCTCTTGTGACGTGTAGTGCGTCTTTCTACTAGTACTATCAGTCTAGTAACCTATTGTATTGTACTGAACAGTCAATACTTTCTAATAGTAGTTGGATAAACACTATTCTTCATATATCGAGCGGTCAGAATCTATTGACTCTTCACACTTCCCGTTCCTAGTCAAGCTTATTTGCCAATACCATTTTCCACTCTTCTCCTAGTTAGTATTTTCTAGATGCCAAATACTTGTATATGAACCCACTGTAGTTGTAGTTACTAGGCAATCAGAATATCAACTCAGAATACCCTCTTACACCTCTAGAAGTCTTATACTAAGTATTCCACTATCTTCTTCGCATGCCAACACTCAACTTATCCTTCGGTCCCGATCGGTAACTCACCGAGAGGTACTCATTAGGACTAGTCTTCGCCTGTCTGAAATTTAAGGACACCCGACGGATATTTGTGAGGGCACAGCACATAAACTGAAGCCAAGTCCTTCCGATCGGTCCCCATCGGCCTACTGACATTAGTCAGTTTTCAGTTCTTAACACTTCTGCACATCACAAAATACTTCTGCGCCCATCACACAATACCCCCATGGCACCAGAAATACTCCCATGAAAGCAAAAAAGCCTCCATATTTACCTCTGCACTGAGGTAATAAGCCTTACTTGGCAATTCGGGCACTAATGCACCCTCATCGGGATTTCTAGGCCATATTGGGAATTTCTTGGCCATATTGGGATTTAGGTTGCCTTTTAGCACCCACCACCCACCAAGCAACTTTACTTTATATGATGATGACAAGCTTAGGAACCCTTGCTATGCTGCAGGGCAGTTGCTTTGTGACTGGCCCCACAACTTCACTGTGGGCTCCAGCTTGGTGGGGGGTGAAGCCTCCCAACCCCCCCCACATCAACAACTTTTGAGTATTTCTGAGACTCATTGTTTGAGAATGGAAAATGTTTAGAGAACAGAAAATGTTTAGAGAATGGAAAGTGTTTAGAGAACAGAAAGTGTTTAGAGAATGGAAAGTGTGAAGGATTGGCTGCAAACAGCACAATACTCTGGGAACTGAGTATTGCTTTAATTCCTTATTTTTCTATATTTTATATTATTTTTTCCTTCACTCCAAATGTGAGATATATCTCACATTTAATAGTGCAAAGGTCCATGTATGCTTGTGGGCACATGAGTGACCACAAGCCCACAACAGTGACATTTGTAATCATAGTAGTCACAATAAAAAGACACTTTTAACCCTGACAACCACCACTGGCACCATGCAAGTATTGGTTTGGGTTCTGTCTCAATAACATTCTCATTACCACACTTATATTTCGACTGTGAGCAAAACTTCACACTGAAACAGTCAAAGCTTGCTTGCTACTATTCAACTTGTCTTCACAGATAAACTTAGTGTAACAGGATGCATTCCTCAAGGTGTTCCACTCCTTTCTCATAGTAGCAACACTACTCTTACTCTCTCTCATCCTATAAGTAATATCTAATTGCACCTTGAGTTCAATCTCCACTCTTAAGTACTTCATCTCTTTGATTGCACCTAGAGGTTGATCTTCACTCATAAGTACTTCATCTCATTGATCACACCTTGAAGGTCAATCCTACTTCTATCATTTGAGTAGTAGGTTATTATATCATTTATTACTGCTATCTTAATAAAGTCAATCTCACTATCACACTGTTACAAGTTGTTACAACCAGAATTCCCGCCGAACTCCGGGCACTAACTTATATGCACCCACACCCTATACACACCAATTGTGAGAGGTATGGCGAAATACACTCAGGAAATATAGTCGGATGAGCTCTTACTATATTTCCTTTATTATTTCTATTTTCTCTCTTTTATTATATCTATAATTAGTTTGACGACCTATGTATGCGGTACATCGACTCTTGTGGGCACACACACACACCAGACTTATGTATTCTAGTGCCCGTAGTTTAGAACTCAGACACTTTTTACACCGCAACCACGACTTACCCAGACACCTGTTAGTGTCCTGTAAGTTGTGATTGGTGTATCGTCTCGACCGTCACAGATGGGCTTTAGCTACTCATTCAAACTGAGTTTCGAACTGTATCAGTCGAAACTCAATCCTTATCTCAACTCGCGTGGACTACATCCACGCTACTCTATTATTCGACTCTCTAACTACTCTACTTGCACTCGAGTAGTTGTCCAGAATCACACTTGACCAGTCGATTCTGCTTATTCGTTCTAGCTATCTACATTACTTTAGATAGCTACTTCTCTCTACCGTATTGAACTAAGTAGTCAATACGCGTTCGGTCCGTATTAGACTTAGACAGTCAATACATCGTGGTATCATACCTCAACGGTCGATATTCTTCGTATATAGAACGGTTAGAACTTCTACCACTCTTCACAGTGGTGATCCGAGCTGGACCGCTCTTTCCCTACGAAGAAAAACATTTATTTCAACTATCAAATTCTAAACACGTAAATGACCACTGGCAAGAACCAAACACTGAGATCCTCTGTGACCCCGAGTAGTTCAAAACCTCGTCAAAGACCTGCAAGTCTGGAACCACCCCGTAACGTTACCATGAGGAAGTCTTCGTTGACTTTTCAAAAACCAGCTCCTCCCGGAAGTCCCGTCGAAGCAGTAGCTGGACCGTCAATGGATGCCCCTCCAAGTCCACGAGAAGAACATCCGTCAACTGAGCAGTTGAACATCCCCGGAGCTAAGGTTGAAATTACCCGTGCTTCTGAACCCGTTCTCTCGTTCCCACCTAAACAGGTCATCCTTAAGCAATTCTTTAGGGGTCATATGATTTACGCCCAGCCCATCAACTTACAATGGGATGCATACTACGCCGATCAAATTTCTGTGGATCAGGTTACTCCCTTTGTGGAGGAGTACAATACGGACTACCCCCTCTTACCGGTGACTGTAGCAGTCTGGTTAGATCGTTATCAGGCTATTTTATTGGTGCAAGATCTATTCACACGACCTGGAACCCTTGAGGATCTAACTCGCTCGATCCCCGAATGGTCGAGCGAAGTTACTTCTGTTATGGAAGGAGGGAGGACGGTTCTTAAACAAGAGGTGTTCTCTTCATTCCTTGATGCGCTCCGCACGCACGATGATGCGTTACAAATCCTTCACATCCTACTCGGTGGGGATCACATCATCCCTAAAGTCGACTACCAGTATATATACATTCAGATGCTGGAGGAGTCTCTTAACGGGATTAGTCGGAACTCTTCGTTTGTGTGATGTATTAGCCTTATTTTAATACTATTTTCCGAAAAAGGAGTCCAATGCTCTATCAAAATGTGCAAATACTCAATTCACTGCAAGGTAAAATAATTTAAGTATTTGATATTAATCAGTGGCAGCCTAAATAGACTTAGAACCCCTGAAGTCAAGAGTTTACTTGAATATATGCACCCTACTTCGCAAAGAAGGTTTTGAGAGCTGCTTGTGCAAGCTTGTTCTTTTTCTGTAAAAACACTACTAAAATATGAATAACAATTCACTGATTCCGAAACTAGATTCGACTTCGATTCTAGCTAGTTTATATATATTTTATACTATTTATCAAACAGTAAAAATATTTATAAACAGGTCAAAAGATTAGATATAGAATAAAACACTATTTGGCTAATATATGCTTTATTTACACTAACCTACAGGGTCTACTGTGATACTAACTTATCAGGATCTTAATGTAGTCTTAAGGATTCTGCAAGAATATTCTCAGTATTTATTTATGCCAAAAACCGGGTAGAAATTAGAATATATGTATTTCTAATCTCAATATAACCTAAAATATTTATTACTTTAACTGATAACCAACAACTCAACTAGAGGTGGATTAGTAATAAAGGATAGCCAGCTACTCAACTAAGAGGTGGCAAAAGAGGAACAAGTTGTTTGTCAGAAGCTCAACTAGAGGTGACAAGGGGGTAGGATTATTACCAGAAGCTCAACTAGAGGTGGCAAAGGGATCCTGAGATAGCTTAGGTCAGCAGCTCAACTAGAGGTGACTAAGTGTTTGTATATATTTATCCAACAGCCCAACTAGGGGTGGAATATAACTGCTGATGCAGTGGCACACTGATGTGGTGTAGTAAATGGGTTAAAATAAGTTATATTTCAGTGGTGGAGCAGAGCTCCTTATATACAGTAAAATCTGAGACATGGGAGAATGTTCTAGCTACTTGTTTTACCTATTTTTAGCTATTTTACCTGGAATCTGCTGGAATATTCCAGGAGTTTCTGCTACTTTCCATTGTAGCATATATGCTGATGTAATGTTCTCGCGCGTCGCGAAGTTGCTGATTTCGTGCGCGCGCTGATTACATAATTTTCCCGCGCGTGTCGCGTTTGTGACAAGTCGTCGCATTTTGTGACGACGGTCACTTGTTGTGACGACAGTCACTTGTTGTGACGACAGTCACCGTTGTGACGACAGTCACCGTTGTGACGACAGTCACTTGTTGTGACGACAGTCACCGTTGTGACGAAGGTCACCATTGTGACGAATGTCACCGTTGTGACGAATGTCACCGTTGTGACGAATATTCCCGCGCGTTGTGCAATAAGCGCCAGGCCGGTTTTATATTATTATATAATTATTATATTTACTTTTAGTTAGTTATAAATATAATATTTTATTATGATAATATAAAAATATATATATATTTCGCCTTGATAATGCGCGAGTATTTCAAATCGCGTTTTGTCGGCGTCGGAGTTTGAAATATCATGTGAATGTCACATGATTACTCGCGCGTTGTGAATAAGCGCTGAGTCGCCGACATATTAATCAAAAAAGAATAAAAAGTAGAAATTCAATAACTTGCTCAATTTATTAGATAAAAATACAAAATAAATTGTATAAATTCAAGATAAATCAAACAAATATTGTACAATTTAATCGTCGCAATATAATTACATTTGAATATTTGTTTTCGCAATTTGTTAGGGGAAATTGTTTAAAAATTGGAAAAAACTTAGAAATACATAACAAAATCCCCTCTCTTTTTTGATTCAGATGTCATTTCCAAAAATACTGTCGCTAGAATCTCCTTGCATTTCGTAGTTCTCAGAATCGTCTGAGACATCAATAAGGATTGGGAGATTCTCAGACCCGGAACTAGAGTCGGCTTGATTCTTCTTGTTTTTGTAGTCGATCAAGAATTGAGAATTCAATTTGGATCTTATATCCTTACTGTCGGGATGCTTCATTTCGAAAGAGAAGTCGAAGGGAGAATTAATGGATTTTTCGTTTGAAGCTTTGAAGTTCCCGACTTTAAAAAATAATAAGAAACATTGTTTAGGCTTCAAATACAACGATATACCTTCTTTTGCATCCTTATACAACTTTTTCAAAGCCTTGTTCATAATATTGAGACGTTCCAGGGGCTGTGGGATTATGACCGGTTTATGCATACCCCAAACATCTTCAAAGGTCCATGTTTCAGGACGCTCTTGTCGATTCAACTCCCAATACGGGCGTAGTACATAAGGCAAAGGCGGTTGTGGATCTTTGGGCCAATTCCAACTTTCGACGTGTTCGAAATCTTGAGAACGGTTCTTCGCCTCCTCGATCCAGGCAACTAGTTGTAATCCTCTTTGCTGAAAAGAATTGTATTCTTGTAATATATCTTCTTTAATTCCAGAAATGTGGAGTGGATTGTGAACGAGGGACGAGATAGGCCCAAACGTGGGAGCAATCATACGAATTTCCAATAAATGTTTTAAAGAAATGTTACAACTTTTGATATCTCCTATAACGTAGTCATCATGACCGTTAGCGGCTACACAAACCTCCTTTATATTTTCGAGATGCGTAAGCCATAGCCGGTCAATAATCTTGGGATCAAGAAAATCGTAAAAATGACTGTTTACAGTAACGTGCCCCCAATCCTCATCTCGAGGAAGGTACGCGAACGGGTTGTTAGTCGGTTCTTGAGTAAGAGCTGTAACTACGTCGTGTTGTTTAGGAATAGATGAGCTCCAATCAAGAGCATAGTCAAAACGGGTAGGGAAAGGGATAAACACCATTTTTTAGTAGGTTTTCTGAGACGAAAGGCTCATATATGCGGTTTAGATTGTCTGTTTTTCGTGTTTTTGAGTTCCTTTTATGTTGTTTTCATGTTTTATGATGTCATTATAAAGAATACTAAAGAATCTTCTAGCATATATGTGAGACTGCTTAGTGTTTTAGATAGTTCTTGGCCCGGTGTATCATTTTCCAGACTCTCAAGATCTTTCGCGCATCTTCTCGAACTTTTCGGGTTAACCATTCATCAGAATTAGGTAAGTACTCTATGAATGTTACTTGTATAATAGATTTCTGCGACCGCTTCGGGATCTTGACCACATTTGGTCAATTATTGCCTCGAATTCATATTTAGGCATTTGTTTTAAAATCTTCCCGGTTCAAATGTTTTCTCGGTCGACTTACATAATTGCTCGGTAAGTTTCGATAAGATTCTAAATGCGCAATATTCAAAATTAGGTGAGTGCCGTATGAGACTGGCATTCGCAGTCTATATGCTAACGAATTTATTTTCTTTAGAATCGCGAACAGTTCATCGTATCTCATTAAATGACTTCAGAACTTTTCTTTTTACATTCTGCAATAAATTTAGATAGTTCCAAATTATTGTACTAAATTTCTTGCTTGAATGTAAGTCGAATTCGATTATTGTATTTCTTCCCGCATATATGACTCAAATTAAGCGCCCTTCTGCTTATATTTCGATTTGTCTCAGATTCTTCGACAATTCGCTCATTGGAGTCGCAAAATCTTTTTGACATCCGTGAGTCATTTGTTTCCATATTTCCGTCACTAATTACTTCATTTTTAGAGCTTAGTATATTTTCCGGCTTTAGGGGTAGGTGACTAAGCCGTGACAATGGCCGGTAGTTGAATAACAAAAAACATATGACGAATTTCGTTATAGAATATCTACTAGTATAGAATGCAAATAAAAAAACTATTTAGAATAACAACCCAATAGTTTCTTTTTGATCCTAAATAAGCTCTAAATGCCCTTGTGAGAATTCGGTTGATTATCTCTTTTCGGCGGTCAGTTTGTGGGTAATAGGCCGTGGTAAGCGCTTTCTTTATTCCTAATCGAGCACAGATTGCTCTCCAAAATATTCCGGTCCATTTTCTATACCAATTTGAAGTGATTTGACTTAGGAAGTTATAGTATATTATTATATGTTTTAACAATAAATTGCCAATGTACTCCTTAATGACAGTGATTCTATTGGGTATGATAATTTCATATTTAGTTAAGTTATCAACAGTTACTAATATGTTATCATAACCTTGGCTTTCTGGCAATTTTGGAGTGAAGTCCATAGTTATTATTTTAAATGTCCAGGTTGAGATTGGAATGGACTGTAAAAATCCTACAGGGACATTTCCCTTTACTTTGGACTTTTGACACATATAATATGTTCTTCCATACTTTAACATTGATCTTGAAATCCTTGATCTGATTAAGTTTTCAACTTCTAATTTCCTATCACAGAAACTAAATATCAATTCAGCTCCCTCCTTATTTCTCATAATAGACAGAGCATATTGATCAGCAAAATCATTTCCCAAAATAAATGGAGTAGTCATTCCTTCAACTACATAAGTTTCAATCTTTAATTCTACAGGTCCTTCATTTGTATCAAAATATATTGGTACTGATACAAATCCTGATATGGTAGAAGATCCTGTTATTTGAATTAAATTGATCTTTTGTCCAGTTATTATCTTCAGTGGATTATTTATTTTGTTGAATGCTGATTGAGATATCAAAGTAATATCTGCTCCAGAGTCTATTATGATTCTGATTTGATTTTGTCCATAATTATTAAGCCATGCCTTAGTAGCCATAGCCTGCGCACCAAGAAAGGCACATCCGGGTGGGCGTGACATTAACCTTTTTAATGATAAAATATTGTTTTTAGTCTCAGAAATAAGTTGAGTAACATAAGATCTGGTCTTGAACATGCCATTTCTAAATTTCTGAGATATATCTTGTTTTTCAAAGGTTTGTCTGGCTTCTAACTTGCTCAGAGATTCATTAGAATCTAGGGATCCCCTCAGAGAAGACTGTGGCTTCATTTTCAAAGTATCTGAGCCACACTCCAAATCCATTACAGCATTCAGCTGAAGGGCCTTATGAAAATCCGGTTTTTCCTCCTCCTTTAAACTATCTGATGATTCTAAACTTATCAAGTCTTTATTAGAATCATTTTGAGGGGGATTTTCATCTTCTGAACTAGTATTTAGATAGGCTTCTTCATATTCTTCCATGGCCTTAATATACTCTTCATCATGGACAATTAAATTTGCCTTGGCATTTCTAGAACCCTTTCTAGAATACTTGCACTCATTATCCCAATGCTTAGGACTACCACAATGTCTACATGGTCTAGCTCCTTTACTTTCAGGAGTAGAACCTTTGGAAATTGTTCTATCATCCCGAGGGAATTGAGGCTTGCCTATAGTAGTTGAAGCACCAATAAGGTTAGTTCTGGCAGACCGGAAGAAATTCCTCCTGCTTGAACCTTGATCAGGACCTGGTAGATTAGATCTAGAAGTCCTTGGTGCATCACGCATCATTTGTTCAAGCTGCCTTACTCTTCTATCTAGTACATTATCATGACTTGGGAATGGAGTATGCTCCAGTGCTTCTTCATGATATTTAATTGCTGCTGCAAATTCTACTAGGTCCTTGCAACGATGTACATCTAAGATAGTTGTCCAGAATTTAGGTGCTCCATTCATTACTTCCATCATAACTTCTGAATCACTCATGCTATACACTAGACTAAGTAATTCAGATTTTCTGATATAGTAATTGCTTGGTGATTCTGTTGTATATCCAGCTTCTCTGTAGTGTGCTCTGTTCGCTCGGCTCTTTTGTCTATCAAGCCAGGCTCGGTTCATATAGTATGTGCATACTACATCTCGAAGTGTACCCCAATTCTGCATTGCTTCTCTTCTATAACTACTTGGTAAAGACCAGAACCATAAATCTGCATCCTTCTCAAGTCTAGTAGGTACAACTTCTCCTAGCTGGTTATATATGCTTGTACTACGCTCTGATAAGTTATTTATCTTCAAAACCCATTTTGCAAGTGTGTCAGGATCACCATCCCATTTGGGTACAACATCAGACTTCAACTTAAGATCAAAGTGAGCTCCTTTATCTTCTTGCTTTGCCCTAGATAATTCTGACAGTCTCCTAATACCCTTAGGTCTATGGGATTTATCCTCAGGTGAGCTATCACTACTCCCTGGATCTCCAGGAGGCTGAGGACTTCCTGATCTTATTTTCTGACTCTTTTCACTAGGTAATCCCCTCTGATGACGTCTCAAGGTTGGCCCAAGCTTTGGGTGAGGACTAGGTGAATGTGGTGGACCATAGTCACTATCAGATGATGGCTCATCAGGTGGAAAACTAGCTTTAGTGTACTTAGGAATTGAACTTGGCTTTGGTAAGTTATAGGCTCTTGACTTTTTCCCTAAGTACTGCTTATTATCTTCAAAGATATCAGATAATCGGCGTGATTCAGTCAGATGTATTGGATGTTCTTGATAAGGTGATCTTTTAGAAGTAATTCTTGGCTCAATCTTTACTTCTGCTAGTCTTCTTCTAATAGACTCAAAGCCATGCTCCTCATGAGGTGGCTTCATGGGTTCTGATTCTTGGGGAATTGACTGAATTTCAGTAGGATGAGCTGGTGTTGAAGCTTCAATTCCCTCAAATTCGACTGTAGGGCTAGGGCCTCTTGAAGGTAACTTCAATTCTTTTTCTTTCTTTTCTGATGGCATCATTGTCTTATGATCATAGAAATAGGCTAACAAGTTTTCAACTTCTTCTCTATACAAAACAGATATTATTTCAAAATCATTAGCATTCCATGCTATGAGTGGATTGTTGTCAGATCCCCAACTAGGCATACTAGGAATCCAATCTTTATTTTTATTTAGAATAGGTATTGATCTGATCAAATGCCTTTCTAACATATGAGTGAAGTTTTCAAACTTAATTGGATCTAAGTAATATCCAATTAAGTCACTAGAATCACTAGTAGTTGGTGTTCCAACTAACAAGTCTTCTAATGCATCCAGTAGTGGCTGAAAGAACTTTTCAGCATAACGAGGTAGATACGCTAAGTTCACTCTTTCCTCATTTGGAAATTCTGACATGGCTAATGCCAACATAATATCTCGGCGGTGATTCATTCTTGGATCACCATCATAAGTTCTTCTCAATCTAACAGTACCAGGATACAAGTAAGTCTTGTCCTTAGCTATATCCTCTCTGTCAGTAACTTCTTTTACTGGTTCAAAACTGAAACGCTGAATTGGTGAAGCAGGTATAGTAACATTCAAGAACCTTTCATCCCTTTCAGAAACTTGTTCTGTTATGGAGGATAGTTCTTGAGCCATTTCTGCTTTAAGAGTTGGTGTAGATAACATTGATGAATAGGAGTTAAAGGTAAGTAAGTTTTTTTTTTTTTTGTTTTAAAATGTAACTATTGTAAACTAAAAGCTAATTTATTTAACACTCAGTTGTCAGCTGCAATAGCCTAATCCCAGAAGCACAGGAGTGACTACCTGGTTCTTTTCTGGAGAACTAAAGACTGTCTCAACCAGAGAATCAGTCCCAACAGTTGGTGTTATGAAACAGATAAGAATGTCCTTGACAATCGGTAAACTACTTAAGAAACTAAACTGCTAGATAATCACAGTATTTCCCAGAACGTCCACCAATTTGTGATGTATTAGCCTTATTTTAATACTATTTTCCGAAAAAGGAGTCCAATGCTCTATCAAAATGTGCAAATACTCAATTCACTGCAAGGTAAAATAATTTAAGTATTTGATATTAATCAGTGGCAGCCTAAATAGACTTAGAACCCCTGAAGTCAAGAGTTTACTTGAATATATGCACCCTACTTCGCAAAGAAGGTTTTGAGAGCTGCTTGTGCAAGCTTGTTCTTTTTCTGTAAAAACACTACTAAAATATGAATAACAATTCACTGATTCCGAAACTAGATTCGACTTCGATTCTAGCTAGTTTATATATATTTTATACTATTTATCAAACAGTAAAAATATTTATAAACAGGTCAAAAGATTAGATATAGAATAAAACACTATTTGGCTAATATATGCTTTATTTACACTAACCTACAGGGTCTACTGTGATACTAACTTATCAGGATCTTAATGTAGTCTTAAGGATTCTGCAAGAATATTCTCAGTATTTATTTATGCCAAAAACCGGGTAGAAATTAGAATATATGTATTTCTAATCTCAATATAACCTAAAATATTTATTACTTTAACTGATAACCAACAACTCAACTAGAGGTGGATTAGTAATAAAGGATAGCCAGCTACTCAACTAAGAGGTGGCAAAAGAGGAACAAGTTGTTTGTCAGAAGCTCAACTAGAGGTGACAAGGGGGTAGGATTATTACCAGAAGCTCAACTAGAGGTGGCAAAGGGATCCTGAGATAGCTTAGGTCAGCAGCTCAACTAGAGGTGACTAAGTGTTTGTATATATTTATCCAACAGCCCAACTAGGGGTGGAATATAACTGCTGATGCAGTGTGTTACGACCCGGACAAATCCCGCCGGACTCCGGGCACTAACTCGTACGCCTCCACGCGCTACAAGCACCAATCGTCTGTTTATAGGATTTCCCGCCCGGACTCCGTTACGTCAAGACTCGTTACGTTCGACCTCATTAAGACACATATCAGTCACCGGACTTCCCCCGGACCCCGTCTCTGTCTATGTCCGTCTTCGTCCCACGCATCAGTCACCGGACCCGCTTAGAATCCCGTCACCGCTCTAATCGAGCCCCGTTCCCGTTTTAGTCAAATGACCTGTCACGATTTAGGACTCCGCTCCCACTCCGTTTCCCGTTATGGGTTATGCTTTGTCACGATTCGGACTCCGCTCCGTTCCGTCCCGTTCCTAACACCAATTTGGTGTTTACTATTCCCGTTTTATGTTTTGCTCGTCTCGTCTCATTATTACTGGATTCGGTATGTCATGCATTCCACGGTCTATATAAACTGGCAGATGTTGTACATACAATCCAGTCAGAAAATTAGCTTAGATTCCCCCCAGTAATCTAATACATTTTCCTCTCTAAAAACCCTACTCTCATCAGACCGCTCGCACTAGTCGGAGCCCACGGGCTCCGGCGCATCTATCTCTCTCGACTATCTCGATTCACGACTCTCGACTCACGACCTACGACTCACGACCCACGAACCCCCGCCCGGACTCCCCGGGATTCCCGTCCGCCTGTCTGAAATTGGACAACACGATCTAGCGAGGGCGCAGCCTATAAGCTGAAGCCAAGTCCTACCGGATATCCCGCGGGTTTCTCCGGAAACCCGGCCTGAGTGTGTATCCTAACAGTATTTTCTGACTAATACTCGCAGATTGTTTTCATTATGCCACCAAGAAGAAGTACACGCGCACAGTCATCAATGCCTGGACCGTCGACTCTTCATTCCCCGTTAACTCTGTATACCAGTCAGACGCTTGCGAACCAGTCGGAACCCATGGAAGAAGCCCGCATCGAAGAAATCCCGGAAGACCTGGACGAATCCGAGCGCGAGGACGATTCCGTGGCCCCCGACAAGGGCAAAGGTGTCGAAATCCCTCTTGAAAATCCTCCGCCTTTTCAACGACCAAACACGAGGGATCCTACTTCTGAGTTTTTAGCAGGTACTATAGATAAATTCATGACGCACCTGCTAGAAGAACGAAAAAGAAAGGAACAAGAACCTCCACGGTCAAAAGTCAATGCTCCGGAACCCTTCACGGGTTCCAACCCAAACAAACTCTCTACTTTCCTCATGCAATGTCGCTTCAATTTCCGCGATCGCGCCGCTGCATTCTCCACGGACTCCCGAAAAGTCAACTACGCACTTTCATATTTGTCGGGATCCGCGTTGAAATGGTTTGAACCGGCTTTTAGCGGGATTACCGAGGAAGAGCCGCTCTGGCTTGAAAATTGGGAAGCTTTTGTTGAGGAGCTTGAAACCAACTTCGGCCCGTATGACCCGACAGGAGAAGCCGAGAATAGTCTCACAAATCTTCGTATGAAGGACACGCAGCGCATCACGGACTACATCGTCCAATTCAATAATCTTGCAGCTCGTTGTCAGTGGGGCGATCCCGCTCTCCGCCACCAATTCTACGCCGGTCTGCCGTCCCGCCTTAAAGACGAAGTCTCAAAAGGAGAAGATGGCAAGCCAAAAACCCTGTCCCGTATGCGCCTCAAAGCTCAAAACGCGGACGCACGTTATTGGGAACGTCGCGCGGAAGTTGCCCGCGAGACATCCGCGGACAAAATAAATAAGTCCAAGGACAAAAACAATAACACCAATTCGTCAACCAGCAACCAGAACTCCACGCAATCCGACAAGAAGAACGATAAAAAGTCTTCAAACAACAACAACAACAATAAGGACAATAAGGACAACAACAAGGGTCAACAGTCCGGCAAGCAAGCCGGAAAACCCGACCTCTCAGGCAAACTCGGACCTGATGGCAAATTAACTCCACAAGAAAGACAACGTCGTATGGACAACAACCTCTGTCTCTTGTGCGGGAAACCCGGTCATCGAGTCCCGGAATGTCCGCTGGCAAAAGCAAACTCTTCAAAGGGTCGAACAGCCAAGGCCTCCACGGAAACCCCGTCGAAGGACAAACCGGCTGCCGATTCGAAAAAAGAGTAAGCAACCCCGCGGACTCCGCGCGGGTTAGGGGTTGCGTTGCCTCTCCGCGCATTCAAGAGTTCACTCGCCTCAACGCATCCGCTCTTTCACATTCTGATTCATTTTTCGTTAAACTTATGTCTAATATGCTTCCGAAATTCGTTTTTTCAGCTCTCATAGATTCCGGCTCGACTCATTGTTTTTTAGATACAAAATTCACGCAA
Source organism: Hysterangium stoloniferum (assembly GCA_015178975.1). Lineage (NCBI taxonomy): Eukaryota > Fungi > Basidiomycota > Agaricomycetes > Hysterangiales > Hysterangiaceae > Hysterangium > Hysterangium stoloniferum. The sequence goes on along the minus strand of WHVD01000151.1, from coordinate 107,967 downwards.
AAAAATTCTTTGTCAACTTATTCGATAAATCCCGTCGCTCTCCGCCTCTTCGATGGCACAAGTAATTCGGTTGTTACCCAAGCTTGTGATTTACCCATCAGTTTCCCTTGTGGAACATCTCAATTGGTCACTTTCTATGTGACCCAGTTAGACTCAAGTTGCTCGGTGGTTCTAGGACATAACTGGCTTACCCGCTACAATCCGTTGATTGACTGGATAGCTAACAGTATAACATTCCGAACTCCCGCGGCGACCGAGGAAACTGCGCCTGTCTCGGCCTCCACGGCACCCATGGCCTTCCCGGCACCTGCAGTCTCGAGGACTCCTGTGATCCCTACGGCACCCACAGCTTCCCCGGAACCCACGGCACCTCCGTCCATTTCTCTGATTAATGCTGCAGCTTTTATTAGGGCTTCAAAAATGGATGGATCCCAGGCGTTCACTATCAACTTAAAAATTGATGAAGCAACTGGACGTTTCTCAACCCCAGTATCCGAATCTGAGCAAGCTGCTGACCTAGAAGGCGTCCCGGAGAAATACCATGACTTCGCGGATGTTTTTAGCAAGCGAAAAGCTGACCGGCTTCCGCCTCACAGAGAATACGACTTAAAAATCGATCTTGAAGATGGCGCCCAGCCACCCCTAGGACATATTTACCCGCTTTCGTCCACGGAACTATCCGCAATCCGTGATTTCCTGGATGAACATTTGTCCATAGGTTTCATTCGACCCTCAAAGTCTCCTTTTGGAGCACCTGTTTTGTTTGTCAGAAAAAAGGATGGATCCCTTCGACTATGTGTTGATTTTAGAGGACTCAATGCCGTCACCAAAAAGGACAAATATCCACTCCCACTTATATCTGACCTGCTCGATGCTCCGCGGAATGCCCGGATTTACACCAAAATAGATCTCAAGCATGCCTATCATTTGGTCCGGATTGCCGCGGGCGATGAATGGAAAACCACTTTTAGAACCCGCTATGGGGCTTTCGAGTGGTTGGTCATCCCTTTTGGACTCACTAATGCCCCGTCTGTTTTTCAGCGTTTTATCAACGACATTTTCTCCGACATGCTCGATGTATGCGTCATTGTTTACTTGGACGACATTCTTATCTACTCCGAGAATCCCGCGGAACACGACAAACAAGTCCGTGAGGTTCTCCGGAGGCTCAGACAACATGGTTTATTCGCAAATGGTAAAAAATGTACTTTTGACACGGACTCCGTGGAATACCTAGGTTTCATGATGGGACCCGATGGACTCCGCATGGACGAAACTAAAGTGCAAGTCATCAAAGACTGGCCCGAACCCCGAAAAGTTAAAGATATCCAATCCTTCCTCGGCTTTGCCAATTTTTATAGACGTTTTATCCGTGGATATTCCGACATCACGGTACCCCTTACCCGTCTTACGCGTAAGGGTACTCCGTGGAACTTTAACGATAAGTGTCAAAAAGCTTTCAATCTTTTAAAAAATTCTTTTTCCACAGCTCCTATTCTGTCGCATTGGAAACCGGACTTCCCGCTCATTGTTGAAACGGACGCCTCCGACTATGCACTTGGAGCCATTCTCTCTATCCAGGACTCCGACGGAGAAGTTCACCCCGTGGCTTTTCTGTCCCGGACTTTTACCGGAGCAGAGCTCAACTACGACGTTCATGATAAAGAACTTCTGGCAATCTTTTCAGCTTTCAAAGCGTGGCGACACTATTTGGAAGGTTCAGGAGCTCCTATTGACGTTGTAACAGATCACAAAAACCTGGAATACTTTTCTACCACAAAACTCTTGACCCGTCGGCAGGCCCGCTGGTCTGAATATCTCTCCGCCTTCAACATGATTATCCGTTTTCGACCCGGCCGTCTCGGCGGCAAACCCGACGCTTTAACTAGACGATGGGACGTCTATCCTAAAGAGGGGAGCAACGACTATGCAACGGTAAATCCGCACAACCTGAAACCTATCTTCACGAATCAACAACTTACCGCATCGGTCCGCGCAACTTTCCTCGTCAATCCCATTGTCCGTGGAATTATCATTATGGATATCGAAAAGCTACATCAAGATATTCTATCGGCAATTCCGCTAGACCCAGTTACTAAAGCTCATCTGGACAATCCCGTGGACCCCGATCAACCTCGGTGGTCTCTTGATCAACATGGTTTCATTAGACTTGACGATAGGATCTATGTACCGGACTCCGACGGCCTCCGCCTCAGGATCCTTCAATACAAACATGATCATCCACTCTCAGGACACTTCGGGTACAACAAGACTCTATCATTAATAAGAAGAGAATATACTTGGCCCGGACTCCGTGGATTCGTTAAGCACTATTGTAAATCTTGCACTACTTGTCCCCGCTCGAAATCTCAGCGACACAAGCCATATGGCCTTTTGAAACAACTCCCGGTACCGGAACACCCGTGGAATTCTATATCTATGGATTTCATTGAACACCTGCCGGATTCCGAAGGCTTTTCCGCTATCCTAGTCGTTGTTGACAGATTCTCAAAACAAGGTATATTCATCCCTACTTATGATACAATTACGTCCGTGCAGTTAGCGGAACTTTTTATTATCCACGTATTTTCCAAGCACGGAGTTCCGTCCCACGTGACTTCCGATCGAGGATCAGAGTTTGTGTCTCACTTCTTTAGATCCCTCGGAAAATCCTTGGACATGACATTACATTTCACGTCCGGACATCACCCGGAAGGTGACGGACAAACCGAACGCGTCAACCAGACATTGGAACAATACCTCCGCGTATATTGCAACTATCAACAGGACAATTGGAAAACCTTGTTACCACTTGCAGAATTTGCTTACAACAATGCACCCTTGGCCACTACTGGCGTTTCCCCGTTCTTTGCAAATAAAGGATATAATCCAAATATTACAGTACATCCAGAACGAAATCTCGCCTCTGTTCGTGCTCAAGAGTTCACCACGGACCTCCACGAGCTCCACGAGGAACTCCGGACTGCAATATTGTCCGCCCAAGAGCAATACCAACATTCAGCGGACAAACACCGGATCCTGCCACCAAACTTCAAGATTGGCGACCGTGTTTATGTCAAAGCTCAATTCTTCCGGACTACCCGTCCATCAAAGAAGCTTGCTGAAAAATATTTAGGTCCTTTTGAAATTATCGCACAAGTAGGTTCAGTTTCTTGGACTCTACGGCTTCCGGATAGCATGCGCGCGGTACACCCGGTATTTCATGTCTCTATGCTAGAACCTTGTACTGCTAACACTATCCCGGATCGCGTGCAATCTCCGCCTCCTCCTGTCGTCATTGACGGAGAACCCGAGTTTGAAATCTCTCAGATTTTAGATTCAAAAATTGACAAGCGTCGACGCACTTGTAAACTGCTTTACTTGGTCAAGTGGGCGGGTTACGAGGGCACCGATGAAGAAACCTCATGGATTTTGGCCACGGAACTTGGTAATGCCACGGAAATTGTTACTGACTTTCATACAGCTTACCCACTCAAACCTGGACCATTATCGTCTCTCTGACCGCACTCCGCGGACCCCGTGTTACGTTTGGACTCATTTTCACTATTCCCTGTCGCCCTATGTCTCTCTTTGCTTTTACAGGTTCTGACATGTCTTGTCAAGTCTTTAAGCGGAATCCCCGCGGACTTTGGCTTTGACTTTTAATTCTTATGTTTTTTCTTTCACGCTTTGCTTTTATAATTCAAATTATTTTTTATTCTACACTACTTTTTCAGTCTACATTTATGGGACTGTTCTTTTTCCCTGCTTCCTCAGCTATCTCCTCTGGGAGCTCCGCGACTTCCGCGGCAACCCCGTCCTCATCCGATCCGGCATCCTCGGAACTCCCGACTTGCGGCTCTTCAAAGACATAGCCGCCATACTCCGCCAGGAACTTCCAAAACTCCTCGCGGAGTCCGGACAGCTCCTTTGCCACCACAATTTGGACCTTGTTGCTCTTCCGGAGCAACTCGTTTTGGGCCTCGATGCCCTCGGCGATCCGTCCAAGGACCTCGTCCAACCCGGACAACCCGTCCGTCCCGCTTATGTCTCGCGCCCCGGATCCCGTGGCCTGCTCGTGCACAAGCGAGCACCTCGCCTTGAGGTGCGCGCATTGATAACATCCCGGCCCCCGGCCGGCCTTTCGGTTGCATTCCGTGTTCCGGTCGTTGCAACCGGAACACCGCGGCTCGTTCCGCGTCGGAAGACGGACTGGCGCCGCCTTCCTTGCCTTCTGTTGAGTTGGTCAGTCTCCGCGGGTATTCCATGGACGTGAGGCCTACCTTTTGGGGGCTCTCTGGCTCCCCCTCGGACTCGGACTCCACCTCTGTCGCTTTGCGCTGAAGATCACAAGTCAGTAAACAATCGACAAGTGAATTTGGGACTTACTTTTCCCGCAACAATGGCGGCCCTCTCCGCGGCCAACCGGGCTTTCTCCGCAGCCACCCGGGCGTTCTCCGCGGCCACTCGCGCAGCCTCCTCCGCCTCACGTTCCCTCTCCTTTGCGGCCTCTTCCTCCGCGGCCAATGCTTCCTGGTACTCCTTGTCCAGGGCCTCCTCAGCCTCCCTCGCCTCTCTCTCTGCTGCTTCACGAAGCTGGCGCTGCTCTTCTCGCCGCGCCAACAATTGGGCCGCCGTCCACGGCGCCCGATACGGAGTGCCCGTGGAGGGCCCTGCTGTCGGCATTGGTTTGCGTGGTGTTGGTTTTGGTCCCATAGTGACGAAGATGGGGGTAATAAAGAAGAAGAAATTTCTATTTTTTCAATTTTTTATATAGGCTCGTCGCGTTTGAACCTTACCTTCCAGATCACATGACTCTTTGACACATACGTGTAACCGACATGACTTTTGACACATGCGCGTAGCCGACAAGAACCTTATTTAGGTCTAGAGCCTCTTTGGGACTTCGGCATAAAGGGAGGATACTGTTACGACCCGGACAAATCCCGCCGGACTCCGGGCACTAACTCGTACGCCTCCACGCGCTACAAGCACCAATCGTCTGTTTATAGGATTTCCCGCCCGGACTCCGTTACGTCAAGACTCGTTACGTTCGACCTCATTAAGACACATATCAGTCACCGGACTTCCCCCGGACCCCGTCTCTGTCTATGTCCGTCTTTGTCCCACGCATCAGTCACCGGACCCGCTTAGAATCCCGTCACCGCTCTAATCGAGCCCCGTTCCCGTTTTAGTCAAATGACCTGTCACGATTTAGGACTCCGCTCCCACTCCGTTTCCCGTTATGGGTTATGCTTTGTCACGATTCGGACTCCGCTCCGTTCCGTCCCGTTCCTAACACCAATTTGGTGTTTACTATTCCCGTTTTATGTTTTGCTCGTCTCGTCTCATTATTACTGGATTCGGTATGTCATGCATTCCACGGTCTATATAAACTGGCAGATGTTGTACATACAATCCAGTCAGAAAATTAGCTTAGATTCCCCCCAGTAATCTAATACATTTTCCTCTCTAAAAACCCTACTCTCATCAGACCGCTCGCACTAGTCGGAGCCCACGGGCTCCGGCGCATCTATCTCTCTCGACTATCTCGATTCACGACTCTCGACTCACGACCTACGACTCACGACCCACGAACCCCCGCCCGGACTCCCCGGGATTCCCGTCCGCCTGTCTGAAATTGGACAACACGATCTAGCGAGGGCGCAGCCTATAAGCTGAAGCCAAGTCCTACCGGATATCCCGCGGGTTTCTCCGGAAACCCGGCCTGAGTGTGTATCCTAACACAGTGGCACACTGATGTGGTGTAGTAAATGGGTTAAAATAAGTTATATTTCAGTGGTGGAGCAGAGCTCCTTATATACAGTAAAATCTGAGACATGGGAGAATGTTCTAGCTACTTGTTTTACCTATTTTTAGCTATTTTACCTGGAATCTGCTGGAATATTCCAGGAGTTTCTGCTACTTTCCATTGTAGCATATATGCTGATGTAATGTTCTCGCGCGTCGCGAAGTTGCTGATTTCGTGCGCGCGCTGATTACATAATTTTCCCGCGCGTGTCGCGTTTGTGACAAGTCGTCGCATTTTGTGACGACGGTCACTTGTTGTGACGACAGTCACCGTTGTGACGACAGTCACTTGTTGTGACGACAGTCACCGTTGTGACGACAGTCACCGTTGTGACGACAGTCACCGTTGTGACGACAGTCACCGTTGTGACGACAGTCACCGTTGTGACGACAGTCACCGTTGTGACGACAGTCACTTGTTGTGACGACAGTCACCGTTGTGACGAAGGTCACCATTGTGACGAATGTCACCGTTGTGACGAATGTCACCGTTGTGACGAATGTCACCGTTGTGACGAATGTCACCGTTGTGACGAATGTCACCGTTGTGACGAATATTCCCGCGCGTTGTGCAATAAGCGCCAGGCCGGTTTTATATTATTATATAATTATTATATTTACTTTTAGTTAGTTATAAATATAATATTTTATTATGATAATATAAAAATATATATATATTTCGCCTTGATAATGCGCGAGTATTTCAAATCGCGTTTTGTCGGCGTCGGAGTTTGAAATATCATGTGAATGTCACATGATTACTCGCGCGTTGTGAATAAGCGCTGAGTCGCCGACATATTAATCAAAAAAGAATAAAAAGTAGAAATTCAATAACTTGCTCAATTTATTAGATAAAAATACAAAATAAATTGTATAAATTCAAGATAAATCAAACAAATATTGTACAATTTAATCGTCGCAATATAATTACATTTGAATATTTGTTTTCGCAATTTGTTAGGGGAAATTGTTTAAAAATTGGAAAAAACTTAGAAATACATAACAGTTTGCGTATTTTACCTTAAGGGGTCGGTTAAGGCGAAATCAGAGAAGACTCGATAAGATGGTTTTGGAAGTGCTTTACCCTTATGGTGATTCCATCCGGGTACCCAATTCGCCCATCTCCACAACAAGTTCGTTTGTTCGTACCCTGAATGGATCTCCCGACACTCGTTTCCTTCATTCGCTCAATCGTCCCATTATTTTGCAAGACTTCCCATCTGACATGAGGATGCAGGTTGCGGAACATCTTCAGGAAAAAGGAATGGAAATATGCATCCCCCTCTATCAGCCTCAACCTCGTCGACCTTTGAATACGGTCAAAATCGAGAGAGGGATCGTGACGGAACCTAGCCCTACCCCCCATCAGGAAATTCACCGCTTTTGCGTTGCGTTCGAACGAATCCCTGGCAATACGAACATGGGTGATGAACCAACTACGACTAGAAATCGATCAGTCGCCAACAGGGGTCAACCGTCTTTCTCCATTGCATTCACCGAGGGTATAGCTGGTCAAGTTGCTGGTCGAGGATCGCTGAATCCAGTTGATCCTCACCATTCCCTGCCGATCTCCTCCAACCCCTTTCTGCCATCGAGAGGACCTCCTAGTAATTCATCTGGGAGTTCTAGTACCTCAAGCTATGGAGGGAATTCGGGACGTGGGGGGTGTCACGGTAGAGTACCTAACTCTCCCTTTCAAACTCCGATGCAGCCTCGAGCCAGCGCGCCTATCGATGATTTACCTAAGGATAAAAGGATCGCTCTTAACACCAATGACATCAAGATCAAATGGTCAGACCTTCCCGAATACGATGGGACTCAATCCAAGGTGTGGATATTATGAGCCTCTCGGAGATCTCTGACTCCATGAGTACATTGTTGGGAGTCGCTCTGCCAAGATGACTCACCGGCAGTGCTAAGATCTGGTGGAGCACCCTAGACCGTGAACATCGCACTGAATTTAGTCGATCTCACGGATCGTTTCTTTGGGGCATCGTAGAAGGACTACTCGGAACTCATTGGCGCGAATCCTTGGCTCTAGAATGGGAAGCCATGAAATTTCGGCCGGTCACAATCATGAGACACCCGTTCATTACATTCAGCGAAGGGTCAAGCTCTATTGATTCTTGTATGGGTTCCACCAAAACTGGAAGGACAAAATGCACAGACTTATCCTGACACTACCCATGGAATGGCTTTATCTTCTACAGGGACAACCTATCGATGACATCATGAGCCTACAGACTTACACGAACAATTTACAAGAGGCTCTGATTAACGCTTGGGTTCAAACACATTGAGAATGTTATCGGTTTCAGAAACCCAGAGTCATGATCGCCGAGCAAGATGAGTCGGATCCCTGGCATGAGGAGGAGCACTCTGGAAAAATCGACTCGACTAATCGAGGCCACATCCTCCTCGGTGAACTCGAGGATAAAACCGTCCCTAGGAGATCGAACGCTAAGCAGGGTAAGAAACACGGCAAGTTCTTTTTCGAACGAAGTGACAAGAAAAGCATCGCCAAGCCTCCGAAGGAGTGTTGGATTTGTGGGAGCCTAGAGCATTTCAAGATTGACTGCCCCCATGCGGGCAGGATGTCGCACTATGTCTCTATTAACAAGTGCTCCACACAGAACCCAATGGAGGAGGTGGAGGATCAAAGGGCTTATGAAACAGTTTATAGATTAAGTGTACAGGGACAAGTACATAACATTGATGAGGAATCAATTTTCATTTCTGTCTACCTTCCTCAGCCAGAGGACAACATCGTTTCAGACGTGAAAGCATCCTCGAATGAGAATGAGACATCGCAAGTTTATGTTTCTATATCAGACCATGATTTTCTCGAGAAAGGAGACTGGCTAGACGCTCATCATCAGAACCGTGAAGGTCTGACTGAGACGAGAGTTTTATCGTGACCTGAACCTCCCACCATTGAGGAAATCATCAATGAGGACGCTTTGCGAACCGATCTAAGGAAATAAGTCAAACCTACGTTATAGAAGACCCCTCTGAGTCAGAGGGATCGGAGGAGGAGAGCTTCCCCTTCGACCCAGGGCAATTACCCGACTTAATTCCTTGCGATGAGTCAGACTCTGAAGCGGACGACTCTATTTCGAACACTCCCAAGGTACCTAACGGTAGACGTGTCAGGAGGAACGTCAAACTGGCTGCAAGAAAAGAAAGCAAAAGACCTAGAGTTCAATACCCCCGATCCAGTCGACTTATGAAAGAGGATTCAACTATTATCTATCGCAGAAGGGACCCTCCGGGTGGATATTCCAGTATTGGGGTTTCAGCATTACACGTCTACGGACACGTAGGGAATTCAGAAGCCTCAAATCCTATTAAAATCAGGCTGGACGCCAGAGCTGACCTCTCCTTAATCTCAAAGGATTTCTATAAGGAACTAGAGGACCGCCCTAAACTCAAGCAAGGACTCAAGCTGCACCTCGTACAACTTACCGGTAATGCCAAAGTATTAGGATATGTCAACGTCCCCATTTATCTCAAGGACGACACCGGTATACTCCTCAAATTTACCACCGAGACGTACATTGTCCGAGGTATGACCGTCCCGATCCTTCTTGGAGAAGACTTTCACGTGAGCTATGAGATCAGGACACTGTGAGACCAACCGCTGGGTTCCAGATTGATTTTGCCTGGGAGAGCAGGATCTATTCCAGCCAGTTCTTCCAAGGAGCTGCAGCCTTTAACCTTTTCGATTAGCAAGATCCCCTTTGAGGAATTAGCCAATGACCCGTCTGAATTGACTTCCAAACCAGACAAAGGAGTGCGTACTGAAAGAGTCGCACGGGCCTTACAAGATTGTACTATAGAACCGGAATCAGCTCGATTAGTACCAATCTTTGTAGGAGATCTTATTGGTGACCAATGGATAGTCGAGGGAGTTGTCTTGCAGAACGACGATGGGAGTATACTAGCTGCTCCCACCACCGCCATCTCTAGGGAACGTGCCGCAATACCTCTCGCTAATCCCTCTCTGACGCCAAGAATCATCAGACAAGGGGAAACCATTGGATTAATTCACGACGTGAACAAATGGGCCCAGACTCCTAGATCTTCGACTGAGAGGGCATCGATGCAGTCGACGGCAACCAAGATCGCCCATCTCGTCGAAAGTCTATCAAGAATAGAAGAGGAACGTGTCCTTAATCCTCAATCTTCCGGGCTGCCCCTGGAATGGGAACTCACAGACGATTTCGACCCGGCAGGCCCCAAAACGTCAGAAGTTGCCACCACGGAAACGCTTCGTGCGGAAGATCTGCATAAGCTAGTTAATTTAGGTCCTGACATCCCTACCGACGTCTCCCCCGCTTGGAGTCAGTATTAACTAAGAACGTCCTAGCTTTTGGAGTAGACGGGCGTTTAGGACAAGTAGATGTCAAGGTCAATGTCCCCTTAAAAGATGGCACACAACCTATTTCAATGTCAATGTTTCCAACCTCCCTGGCTAATAGGAAAGTCATTGACGAACAAATGGACATTTGGTTCCAACAGGGAGTGATTGAACCGTCCAAGAGTCCTTGGGGGGTGCCAGCCTTTGTCGTCTATCGCAACGGGAAACCACGAGTAGTGATTGACTATAGAAAGTTGAACAGCCTAACGGTTCCCAATGAATTTCCGCTGCCACGTCAATCGGAAATCATACAGGCGCTCTCGGGATCCAACATCTTATCTTCTTTCGATGCACTAGCTGGTTTTACCCAACTTGGAATGTTAGAGGAAGATAAGCCGAAGACAGCCTTCAGATCCCATCAAGGACTGTGGCAATTCAGGAGAATGCCCTTTGGACTTTGTAATGGACCTTCTATATTCCAAAGGGTTATGCAAACCGTACTTGCACCCTACTTATGGATATTCTGCCTAGTTTATATTGACGACATCGTGATCTTTTCTAAGACATGGGACGATCATCTAGAGCATTTGGACCAGGTCCTACAAGCCATCATTGCAGCGGGAATCACTCTCTCACCCAAAAAGTGCTACATGGGGTATAATTCGATTCTACTACTAGGACATAAGGTGTCTAGACTTGGCTTTTCGACCCATCAAGAAAAGGTCGCCACTATATTGGAATTAGCCACGCCTTCTAAGATAGCAGACCTTCAACGTTTTCTCGGAATGGTTCTGTACTTCTCTGCTTACATACCATTCTACTCCTGGATGGTTGCTCCACTTTTCAACCTCTTAAAGAAAGGAGTTCGTTGGCATTGGGATTCAGAACACGCCCAAGCTTTTGAAGACATCAAAGTTGCGTTGAGTTTGGCTCCAGTACTTGGACACCCTGCGAGCGGTATGCCTTATAGGTTATACACAGACGCTTCAGACTTCGTGCTGGGATGTTGCCTCCAGCAAATACAAAAAATGACGCTTAGGGACCTAAAGGATATGAAAATTTATGCCCAAGCAAGGGCAGCTTTCGATCAATCACGAGACGTCCCCATTTTTGTTACTTGTTATAAAACCAAGGAGCCGGAATTCACCTGGACAGATTCCTGGGCTGCAGATTTTGATGACACCAGTGTCACAGTCGAACGCGTTATCACCTATTGGAGCCGTACGCTCAAAAAAGTGGAATGTAACTACTCAGCCACAGAGCGAGAAGTGTTAGCTGCTAAAGAAGGATTGGTCCATTTCCAGCCCTTTATCGAGGGAGAACATATCCTTTTGATCACTGATCATGTGGTGTTACAATGGGCCAGATCTTACGAGAACACTAATCATCGACTGGCCGCATGGGGGGTGGTATACGCTGCATACCCCGGTCTGGAAATCCTACATAGAGCAGGACGGATACACAGCAACGTTGACCCATTATCTAGACTTCCTCGAGTACCTGACTGTGCTAGCCCCACGAGAGACGATCTCTTACCAATTGTAGCGGATTCTTATAACCGGAACGACAACAAGACGTTATGGGAGAACAAACCAGCGGAAAAGGCCGTCTTTCTCACTCATCACGAGTTAGTTGAACCTGTCGGAACTGTCGAAGAGGTCCCCCAAACGAAATGGGACTTGCACAACCTTCCCAGAAACGATGAGACTGATGAGGCGGATTTTATTCTCTCGAATCCACAATTGCTTATAGAGATCGATGAGAATTACGCTCAGGAACTTCGTGATGGATACGAGAAAGATCCCGCCTTCAGGAATTATTATGCCACCGATCCCATTTCTCCAAACATGGTAGCCACTCCTTTGCATTATTTTATCAGCAAGAATAGCTATTGTTCTTTCAAGATTCGGACTGGAAAAGTCGAATCTGTGTTCCTAGCAGCATGACGACAACCATACTCAAGCTGATACACAATAATCCTTTCGAAGGAGCTCATGCAGGTGGCCACAGGCTCTTTAATCTGATGAAAGACCGTTTCTTCTGGCCGAGGATGTTGCAGGACTGTGTGGCGTATGCTCGCAGCTGCGACATATGCCAGAAAACTAAAATTGATCATTCCGCTCGACAAGGAGCTCTTCGACCTGCGGATGTACCCCTAAGGCCGTTTGAGGTTGTCTCGATGGACCTGATTACCGGATTGCCTCCTTCTACAGAGGGTGCTTATTCCGCCATCTTCGTAGCCATGGATAAACTCACGCGTTTCTTAATCTGTGAACCCACCACTTCAGATCTATCCGCAGAAGGATTCACGCGAATCTTCATGAATAAAGTAGCCACTCCTTTCGGCCTGCCTTCAAGGATAATCTGTGATCGAGACAAGAGATGGACCTGTAGGTTCTGGAGAGAAGTCTGCAAAGTATACGGAAGTGCCCTTGCAGTATCCTCGTCCCACCATCCTCAGACTCATGGTCAAACGGAGAACGCTAATGCTATTGTGGAGCAAATGCTCAGAGCGTACTGCACCTCTTCGAAGGAGGAATGGTCTAAAGTGGCTCATACCTACAATTCGATGGTTCAAAGCTCAACAAGCTATGCGCCGGCCTTTTTGCTGATGGGCTACTTACCAAGAGGAATGTCTAGCTGTCTAGGAGGGGATGACCCTGTGGTTCCCAGAGAATTATCGGATAGCCCTGTAGCTGACCAATGGATCTTAGAATTGGAAAATCACCGACAAGCGGCACGGTATTCGATTGCGCGAGCACAAGAAACCCAAGCTCGCAGTTACAACAAGAGACGGAGATTAGTGGAAGATATCTCAGAGGGAGATTATGTTCTGATTAATCCCCATTCTCTCGAGCTTGTCGAAGACAAGGGACCCGGAAGAAAACTTATACAAAGATGGATAGGGCCGTTTGAGGTCTTGGAAAAGATCAATCCTCAAGTCTTCCGACTCCGCATTCCCTCGGAATACCAATTACATCCAGTGATTAATCGAGACCATCTTAAAAAGTACCACCTCTCCCCCAAGGAATTCGGATCCAGGGAGCTACTCGAGAACCCTCGAGAACTCAATCGTAATGACGAGGAGTACGAAGTAGAAGCTATAGTAGGGCACAAAAAGCATCGAAATCGACTCCTTTTCCAGGTTTGATGGAAAGGATATGGACCGGAGGAGGACACTTGGTTAAACGGCAATGACCTTCATAACGCTCCTGCTCTTCTTAGAGCTTACAAGACTATTTATCGAATTTAATGATCATTTCACATCCTTACGACGACAACACTGTTTATCTACTTCTAGCTCTACCCCCCCACTTTCTTCCCCCTCGGCCTTTCACTTCAATAACCGAGCGGAGCTTGAAATTAATATAAAATACGTAAATTCACTAAAGAAAATTTTATTCCCCCTATCTCTTCCCTCCACGTCGACCTCTCTAATCAGTACACTATGTTGCAGGAGCAACAACCCAAACCCAAGTTCCCCAACTTCAAAAGAATACTGCGACCTCAACCTATTAATACCTCTACCACGCCGTCTCGCACTGAACAAGTCGAGCACTCCACGAGTAATTCTGGAACGCCTTTGCCAATACCCTCTGCTGCGCAGGGCGACATCGCAGGAATGTCCACCAACTCGGGGAATGGAACCGCCTTTACTCCATACGCTCCTCTTCCCAGACCCCAATTTCCCAATTTTAAAAGAATACCTCGACCTCAAACTACAGTTCCTTCTGCCCCATCACCTCAAACAGAAACTGTCAAGTGCATGGAGGAGACCTCATTGTCCACGAATCCTATGCGGACGGACTCTGTTTCAAGAGCTGCACCATGGTCCTCTAATACTTGGGGGGCTCCCTCGGGAACATGGAGCGAAACCCCACCACCTTCTCGTAGTATTTTCCCTTCTACCGAAGAGAAGATCAAAAAGAAACAGCAGTCTGAGGCTTTCTCCGTGCAGGTTCAGGAGGAATTGAAAACGCTTAAACGGAAGAGGAGAGAGGAGTACTTGGAAGGACAGCAGAGGATGGGGGCTAGGGATAATGTCCCTTCAAGGCGGACACGGCAGGAATGGAGGAAAATGGAAGGGCACAATAATCCTTCAATCATCACTCCCCCTTCGGGTCATAAATGGACGGATTTCGCTGAAACGGATTGCAGCGACGGGGGCATGCCATGTGTTCGGAGTGTAGGACAAAAAAGTAGGAAAGGAAAAGATGGGGTCACCTTCTACGATTGGGACAAAATACGAAGGATCAAATTACAAAGCATTGCATTGTGACGTGGAGATGGAGTTGCATTACCTCCCAGACCCCCTTCACACCGTGGACCTCAGGAATGGACCTACCGGATGGGGCCCAGTGATCTTTCATCTGACTCGGAGGACGACCAATCTCGCTACCCCGCCTACGACAGCAAGTACCTCGGTGCTGACTGCCATGAAGGTTTCCTACTCCCTGACAACATTCACTTCTTCACGAGTGATCCTAACCAACGATGAAAGCTACCAACTTCCGTCAGAGTTTGGAGAGGGTATCGTCCAGCAGACTCTGCAATCCCATCCACTTCCTCTCATCTCCCTCCACCTCCGCCGGTCTCTTCCGTACCCACATTACAGCGCTTTACACCCTTTTCAGAGCTACCAGGAAGTCTTGTACCATCCTCTGAGCTGCCTTCTCTCCCCCCTATACCACTACCCCTCCCCTTCGCAGGACATTGTCTTATATCACCATCCTCATCCATACCCAAGCCTCCTCCAGCACCGCAGCCAATCTCACCCCTCTGCACGTCACCTGACCCTCTCGTCGCCTCCCACTCTACTCTGATGCCTTTGGTCCCTGTGGTGTCTAACATTCCCCTCACTGTCTTGACAACGCGGAGTCCACTGCCCGCCTCTCCCTACTCCCTTTGCGTTTCTCTGGGAAGCCCCATTCAGCATCCTAACGATACATTAATGGATGTTGATCGCCCTATCCCGGAAGTTCTCGCAACGCCTATGGAGGAAGTCCTCGAAGCGCCTCTCTCAGCCATAGACGTCTCCAAGGAACCCCCCCCCGGCAATGGAAGCCTTCGAGGAGCCTCCCCCCTTAAGCGAAAAAGCAAAAGGGAAACGAAGAACTCAGGCCGACGAGCCCCTTGTCATGGACCCCCCCTCGGCCCACCCCATTCGCAGCCCCCCGCCGCAGCCGTCCTCTCCCCTCCACTCTGAGGATACGGCTGGCCCCTCCCGTCCCTTCCAGTCAAGTTGGATGCACGTGTCCATTAATTACCCCTCCGACATCTTCACTGTGGGATGCACATTAACGCGACTGGGACCAACCCTGCGGCACCCCCTTCTTAAAGGGCATATCCAGGGGTATAGCGGGTCTCTCACTTTGTCGGACCGCATGAGCGCATTTTATTTATGCATCAATGACCCTAAGGAACAGCTGCATTTAGCGGAGGATATAGAACAGGTGGAACTTTCCATGTTTCGGTCCTTACTTGTCAACTCCTCTTGTGTTCTTCCTGACCACACACCAACCCACTCTGCAGTGGACCTGTTGACTTGTTGGATCAACTGTTGCCGGATTTGGACACCTCGAGAGGAATCCCCTCTGGGGGAGACATGAGCTCCACACCACTCATCACTCCTACCCCGCCATCACTACACCCTCGACCCCTCTCATTGCCCGTATAACTGACGCTTCCGCTGATTGTGTTCGTGCCATAATTTGAACGTGCCAGAAGGCCTACAGTCATTGGGTCTCGTCGATCCAAAAACTGGATGAATTGACATCCACCAATGACGCTTCGAGGCGGGAGGACATCGCTCTTTCCTTTCGTGCCAAGCGTCTCGCCTGGGGCAACGCTATCCTACACCTTGGGGGTTCATCACAGGACACATGGGGAGGAGTTCCAAGCGTCCTTTGACATCTTCTTTGACATAGCTCTTCGACCTGGGGGGCACTGTGAGAGGTATGGCGAAATACACTCAGGAAAAATAGTCGGATGAGCTCTTACTATATTTCCTTTATTATTTCTATTTTCTCTCTTTTATTATATCTATAATTAGTTCGACAACCTATGTATGCGGTACATCGAACTCTTGTGGGGGCACACACACACCAGACTTATGTATTCTAGCGCCCGTAGTTTAGAACTCAGACACTTTTTACACCGCAACCACGACTTACCCAGACACCTGTTAGTGTCCTGTAAGTTGTGATTGGTGTATCGTCTCGACCATCACAGACGGGCTTTAGCTACTCATTCAAACTGAGTTTCGAACTGTATCAGTCGAAACTCAATCCTTATCTCAACTCGCGTGGACTACATCCACGCTACTCTATTATTCGACTCTCTAACTACTCTACTTGCACTCGAGCAGTTGTCCAGAATCGCACTTAACCAGTCGATTCTGCTTATTCATTCTAGCTATCTACCTTACTTTAGATAGCTACTTCTCTCTACCATATTGAACTAAGTAGTCAATACGCGTTCGGTCCGTATTAGACTTAGACAGTCAATACATTGTGGTATCGTACCTCAACGGTCGATATTCTTCGTATATAGAATGGTTAGAACTTCTACCACTCTTCACACCAATTGTCAGTTTACTGGAATTCCCGCCAGACTCCGTATGTCAGACTTGTCTACATTTGTCTTCATTACGTTGTGTATCAGTCACTGGAATACCCACCAGACTCCGTCCCTGTCTATGTCCGACCTCATCCCACACATCAGTCACTGGACCCTGCTCAGAAAGCCTGTCATCCCTCTAACAGAGCCCCATTCCCATTTTAGTCAAATGACCTGTCACGATTCAAACTCCGCTCCCACTCCATTTCCCGTTATGGTTTATGATTTGTCACAATTTGGACTCCACTCCATTCCGTCCCATTCCTAACACCAAATTTGGTGTTTACTATTCCCATTTTATGTTTTGCTAGTTTCATTTCATTATTACTGGATTTGGTATGTCATTCATTCCACGGTCTATTTAGTCTGGCAGATGTTGTACATACAGTAAGCAAAAAAAGGGTTGCAATGTTCAGTAAATTTCAACTCGAATGCTTATAACTCTAGAAATAAATTAGCTAAAATTAGGGAAAAATATAAGTTAGAAAGCCCTGTTTCTGAAATTTAACATGATAACCAAGTTTGTTCAAAAATATTCACTCATTGTTGAGAGATTAAATATTTTGTACAGGAGTATCATTGCAACCCTTTTTTTGCTTTCATTTTATAAACATAAAGCTATGCATTCTAGTACTTAGTATGACCTCCTTTAGCCTTGACCACTGCTGCAACCCTCCTAGGCATACTTTCAATCAAATTCTGGCACACCTCTGGCATTATTTTGTCCCACTCTACTTGTACCCTCTCCCACAGCTCCAATATCCCTCCTGGGGCCTTCTCATGCGCTCCCAGCTTCTTTTTCAGATGATCACGGAGATGTTCAATAGGATTGAGGTCAGGGGACTGTGCTGGCCAAGGAAGGACCTTATATCCATGATCTTCAAACCAAGTTGTAGCTTTCTTGGACTTGTGCTTGGGATCATTATCCCGGTGGAAGATGATAGTGGAGGGATTCTTGCCATAGAAGGCAAGTCTTTCCTGGAGTTCATCTTGCAGAATCTTGGTGTATAACTCTCCATCCATCCTCCCATCAATCTTGCATGCATACCCAACTCCCTCCCACAGCATGCAGCCCCACATCATCAGAGATCCACCCCCAAACTTTACAGTCTCCTTCACAAGCCTATCATTCAGACCCTCCTCTGCCTTCTTCCAAGCCCACCTCTTCCCATCTGACCCCAGCCTATTGATTTTGGTCTCATCAGACCATACAACAGTCTTCCAGTCCTCTATAGTCCAATCCGAATGAGCCAGAGCAAAATCCATCCTCTCCTTCCTATGCCTCTTGGTAAAAAGGAGCTTCTTGGCCTTTACCACAGCTTTCATCCCAGCTAACGTCAGGTGGTTCTGAGCTGTCTGGGATGTGAGAGACTGGTTGATAGTGTTCTGAAGGATCTGGGTGATCTGAGAGGCATTTTCAGCCTTCCCTGAGGTGATGAGATACTAGGCATAGCAACTATCAGCCTCAGAAAGCTTGGAAGGATGTCCACCAGTAGGCTTCTGCAGGGAAGGACGGTGTTTTCTGTGAAGTCTAGAGATGGTACTAATGTGTAGACCAGTGGATAATGAGATCTGGTGGGAAGAATGACCAGAATCCAAGAGGGAGAGGATGTGTTTGCATTTAGAAGTAGAAAGAGGCTGCATGTTGGAATCAACAAGACTGTTGTGGTCTGTTTGTCATGTGTTGAATGTTTTGAACATGTCACATGATCGCACAATCAAATACAACCTAACAATGGATCAGAAACACCAGTACAACCTGCCCTTTCATCTACAGAATGAAAGCAAAAAAAGGGTTGCAATGATACTCCTGAACAAAATATTTAATCTCTCAACAATGAGTGAATACTTTTGAACAAACTTGGTTATCATGTTAAAGTTCAGAAACAGGGCTTTCTAACTTATATTTTTCCCTAATTCTAGCTAATTTATTTCTAGAGTTATAAGCATTCGAGTTGAAATTTACTGAACATTGCAACCCTTTTTTTGCTTACTGTACAATCCAGTCAGAAAATCAGCTTAGATTCCCCCCAGTAATCTAATACATTTTCTGCTCTAAACTCCTACTTGAATTACACCACTCACACTAGTCGGAGCCCACAGGCTCCAGTGCATCTATCTCTCTTATGTATCTATCTCGACTCACAACCTCTCGACCCATGACCTCCAACCCACGACCCCTTGACCCACAAACCCCACCAGACTCCCCAGGATTCCCGTCTGCCTGTCTGAAATTGGACAACACGATCTCAGGAGGGTGCAGCCTATAAGCTGAAGCCAAGTCCTACTGGATATTCCATGGGTTTCTCTGGAAACCCGCCGTGTATGTACCCTAACACAAGTCGATATTGCTCACACATTGAGTGGTTAATTACTTGACTCTTCACAGAAAGTGTTTAGCGAATGGGAAGTGTTAAGAGAACAGGGAAAGTGTTGCAAAGGGAACAAAGTGTTACAAAAGGAACTGCAATGTATTAGCCTTATTTTAATACTATGTTCTGAAAAAGGAGTCCAATGCTCTATCAAAATGTGCAAATACTCAATTCACTGCAAGGTAAAATAATTTAAGTATTTGATATTAATCAGTGGCAGCCTTGGTAGACTTAGAACCCCTGAAGTCAAGAGTTTACTTGAATATATGCACCCTATTTCACAAAGAAGGTTTTGAGAGCTGCTTGTGCAAGCTTGTTCTTTTTCTGTGACAACAACTATTAAAATAAGAATAACAATTTACTGATTCCTAAGCTAGATTTAACTTCAATTCTAGCTAGTTTATATATATATTATACTATTTATCAAACAGTAAAAATATTTATAAACAGGTCAAAAGATTAGATATAGAATAAAACACTATTTGGTTAATATATGCTTTATTTACACTAACCTACAGGGTCTACTGTGATATTAACTTATCAGGATCTTAATGTAGTCTTAGGATCTTGCAAGAATATTCTCAGTATTTGTTTATGTGAATATGCTTTACTGATTCACAATGAATGAACAATAGAACAGGGATTATTTGTAATGCAATAAACAGTCAAATTACTCAACAAGGGGTGACTGAAGTCTTAAACTACAAATAACAATGTAGAGGGATTATTTGCGATGTATTTAACAGTCAAATTACTCAACAAGAGGTGACTGAAGTTTTAGATTACAAATAACAATGTAAAGAAAACTAATAATCGGTACTCAATTAAGAGATGACTATAGTATAAAGGATTAATACCAGAAGCTCAACAAGAGGTGGCAGGGAATCCTGATTGGTCAGAAGAGTGACCAGGGGGTAGGATTATTGTCAGAAGCTCAACAAGAGGTGACAAAGTATTAAAAATAGTATGAGTTGACTCTATTGCAATACACAATATACAAGAGTTTAATAAGCTTGTAATAAAAGTACTTTATGTCTCAATATCTTGTGTCAGTTAGTGTAGCACCTCCTGACAATATAGGTTGGATGCTCTGGGAGGTGTATAGTGGTTCTGACACACATTAACCTCCAAATGCATGGTCCACAATTAGCATCTTCATATGAAAAGTTGCAATAATTGGTGGACTCCCCCTATAAAAAGGTGTGTTTCATCATCAAATTTAACACAAAGGGATCCTGAGATAACTTACGTCAGCAGCTCAACTAGAGGTGACTAAGTATTTGTATTTATTTGTCCAACAGCCCAACAAGGGGTGGAATATAACTGCTTGCTGCAGTGGCACACTGATGTGGCTGATAAAATGTAGTAAAGATTGATTGATATTGATTCAAGGCTGGAGCTGAGCTCCTTATATACATTTTGGTCTGAGACATTTAGAAGATTCTAGAAGATTGAATGATGTCATTCTGGAAGGAATGATGTCATTTAGAATTTTCTAGAATTTTCTAGAGCATAGTGGAAGGTTCTAACTACTTCTAAGACACTATAGAATATTCTTGGCATAATAGAACTTACTGGAATCTTATAGAATATTCTACAATATTCTATCTATTATTAGTACCTATTAACTACTATTACTTTGGCAGCCACTGGAATGTTCCAGAGATTTCCGGTTTTTGCTGTAGTAGCATATATGATTATATAATGCTCTTGCACCTTTGCGCGCGCATGTCATCCTTCACATCTTGTGACTGTCACATGTTGTGACAGTTGCACACCTGTATGACCGTCGTGCACCTTTGTGACAGTTGCGCACCTCTGTGACCGTTGCGCGCCTCTGTGACCGTTGCGCGCCTCTGTGACCGTTGCGCGCCTCTGTGACCGTTGCGCGCCTCTGTGACCGTTGCGCGCCTCTGTGACCGTTGCGCGCCTCTGTGACCGTTGCGCGCCTCTGTGACCGTTGCGCGCCTCTGTGACCGTTGCGCGCCTCTGTGACCGTTGCGCGCCTCTGTGACCGTTGCGCGCCTCTGTGACCGTTGCGCGCCTCTGTGACCGTTGCGCGCCTCTGTGACCGTTGCGCGCCTCTGTGACCGTTGCGCGCCTCTGTGACCGGCCGTTGCGCGCCTCTGTGACCGGCCGTTGCGCGCCTCTGTGACCGTTGCACGCCTCTGTGACCGTTGCGCGCCTCTGTGACCATCGCACGCCTCTGTGACCGTTGCGCGCCTCTGTGACCGGCCGTTGCGCGCCTCTGTGACCGGCCGTTGCGCGCCTCTGTGACCGTTGCACGCCTCTGTGACCGTTGCGCGCCTCTGTGACCATCGCACGCCTTTGTGACAACTGTCACTTGTTATGACGGCTGTCACTCGTTGTGAAGGGTATGCATATATGCATAATTGGACTAAGGAATAATAGTTGGATTATAGTACTTTATTATTTACCTTTTATTCTCTTCATTTACATTCTTTCTACATTTCGAGCATACCCTTATTTTGTAGTTCGAAGCTTTGTGTATACGTATGGGCGCTCTCGGCGCCAAACGATACACACTTTTTACCCAGCAGACACCACCTCGTAAACGACCCAGACGTCGAATAGCGAGAGGTGTCAAGGGTAATGTCTCAACTACCTATAAAGGTAGTGTTCTCTCGCATACTAACGTACTTTGAACTCGAACCGCGAAGGTCGAGTTCCCCTCTAAGGTCTTTGCGCTCGTCGACACTATAGTCGACTTGCGCTACTATTTCTTTACTTTAGATATTCAGCTTCTTGTTGATTATCTATCTTGCGTCTAGCTATGAGCTGTACCGTGAAGGTCAACTCTTTCCTTCTTTCATTCTAACCGTCAAGAGCAACTGTACAGTTGCTCTTGTGACGCATAGGAGGGTGTTTATAATTACTATAATCTCAAATATTTACTAATAAAAGTCTTATTTTTACAAAACTCCATCTTTAAATAGTGATATCTATTCTGAAACAATTATATCATCAAAAAACAACCATCAGAAATAGTTCTCCATATTACATCTTATACAACCCATAGTTATTTAACAAATTCTATTGTATATAATTTCCTTCCTTTTACAGATGTCTACTAATACTTTTATTAGTACTTTGTCTTTTAAAAGCTGTAATGTAGTTATTTCCTAGTAAAATATATGAGATGTCATTGGAAATTTTTCATCCTATGGCCTTCTTTATTAAGTGAAATTACCTATATATTCTGGGTATGTTGAATCAAGTAGAAATCTGTTCAGATTGACAGATCCATTCCAAAGTAATACATATGTATTTAGAGGTGCCAATGATATACATATGCATGGAATGGACTATCTAAAGGTATCTACTTTTTAAAAGTATTAGTGTTTCAAACTACTAATTTTTTTTATTGTCTACTCGTGTCCAGAAAGATTCTTTAGTTTGTAATGTATGAGAGAGTTTAAAACTTTTTGAAAGTTTTAAAAACCAAATTATGTTTGAATCACATCCCAGATGTTTAAATGACCTTTAGAGTATATTAGAATTTGGTATACTTAATAGTTTTCAGATATCCTCCATAGCGTGTCTCCTTACTAGTACTGCCAGTCTAGTAATCTACGGTATTGTACTGTACGGTCAATACCTGCTAATAGTAGTTGAATAAACACTATTCTTTGTATATTGAACGGTCAGAATCTATCGACTCTTCACAGTGGTGATCCGGGCCGGACCGTTCTTTTCCTACAAAGAAAGATCTTATTATTGGACTACTAAAACCCGAACACGCGAATGACTACGGGCAAGAACCAAACACCCAGGTCTTCATCAGCTCCGAGTAGCTCCATGCCTCGTCAAAAATCCGCTAATTTGGAACCACCCCGTAATGTCACTTTGAGGAAGTCTTCATCGACTCTCCAAGGATCAACTCCTCTGGAGGATCCTTCCAGAGTAGTAGCGGAATCGTCAACGAACATTCCACCCGACCCACCTGAAGAACGCTCATCACCTGGGCAGTTGAATGCCCCTGGAGCCAATGTTGAGCCTGGTCGAGCACCCTTGCCTGTTCTCAGGTTCCCTCCGAGACAGGTTATCCTCAAGCAGTTCCTCGGAGGTCATATGATTTATGCTCAGCCCATCGACGTACAATGGGATATGTACTACACCGATCGAATCTCCGAGGATCTGGTTACCCCCTTTGTAGAGGAGTACAATACGGATTATCCCATTTTACCAGTGACTGTAGCAGTTTGGTTGGGTCGTTACCAAGCGATCTTATCAGTGCGAGATTTATTCACGTGACCAGGGAACCTCGAGGACTTGACCCGATCGATTCCCGAATGGTCGAATGAGGTGACTACTGCTACGGAAGGAGGAAGAAGGATTCTCAAGCGGGAGGTGTTTTCTCTATTCCTTGAGGCACTTCGTACGCATGATGATGCGTTGCAGATCCTGCACGTCCTGCTCGGCGGAGATCATGTCGTGCCTAAGGTCGACTACCAGTACATGTACATCTGCATGTTGGAGGAGTCTCTCAATGGAGTCATGCCAAATCTGCCGTTTGCACACTTCACTCTAAGGGGTCAGCTGAAACGAAATCAAAGAAGACTCGATAAGATGGTTTTAGAGGTACTCCTCCCCTATAACGACTCGATTCAGGTCCCCAATTCGCCTATCTCCACGACTGATTCGTTCGTTCGCAACCTAAATGGGTCTCCAGATACTCGTTTCCTATCTTCTCTCAACTGTCCTGTGATAATGGAAGACTTTCTGCTGGACTTGAGGATGCAGGTGATAGAACGCCTTCAAAAAAAGAGGATTGAGGTCTGTGCTCCCTTTCATCAACCTCAGCTGCGTCGACTCCTGAACATGATGGAGATGGAGAGACAAATCGCGATGGAATCTGGTCCCACACCTTTTCAGGGAGATCCTCGCTCTCGCGTCGCATTTGAGGGAGTTCCCAACAGCCCTAACGTCGGGAATGAAGTGACCACTGTCAGAAATCGATCAGTCACCAGCAAGGGTCGACCGTCCTTCTCTACAGCGTTCACTGAGGGTATAGCTGGCCCAGTTGCTGGTTGAGGATCACTGAATCCAGACGGTCCCCGCCATTCTCTGCCGATCACTTCGAATCCCTTCTTGCCATCAGGAGGACCCCCTAGTGATTCATCCGGGAGTTCGAACACTTCAGACCGAGGAGGGAACTCAGGACGTGGAGAGCGCCACCATAGAGTGCCTAACACCCCTTTTCGAACTCCGATGCGGTCTCAAGCGAGCACGCTTATTGATGACTTACCTAAGGACAAGAAGATTACTCTTAACACCAGCGACCTCAAGATCAAATGGTCTGACCTCCCCGAATACGATGGAGCCCAATCCAAGGCCTTGGACTATATCATGGACATCATGAGTCTTGCGGAGATATCAGACTCTTTGAGTGTGATGTTAGGACTTGCTCTGCCAAGACGACTTACGGGAAACGCTAAGGTCTGGTGGAGCACCCTAGACCGTGAGCATCGTACTGAATTCAGTCAATCTCATGGGTCATTTCTCTGGGGCATTGTGGAAGGATTGCTTGGAACTCACTGGCGTGAATCCTTGGCCTTATAATGGAAGCCATGAAATTTCGACAAGTTGGTCACGATCGTGAGACACCCATCCACTATATCCAACGGAGAGTTAAACTCTATCATTTTCTGTACGGGTTCCACCAGGACAGAGGAGATGAGACATGCAGACTCATTCTCACGCTGCCTACGGAATGGCTCTACCTTCTTCAAGGACAACCCATTGACGATATCATGAGTTTGCAGACTCATGCTAATAACCTGCAAGAAGCTCTGATTAATGCTTGGGTCCAAACACACCGGGAATGTTACAGGTTCCAGAGACCACGCGTAATGTTAGCAGAGGGTCAGGAAGTGGATTTTAGAGTCACCGACAACTTCTCTTCACCTAACCAGGTTCTCGTTAGTGAGACTAACGAGAGAGGCTCGACGAGAAGGATCGTCCCTGATGTCGCTAATCCAACGCAGGGAAAGTGTGAAGAGTCGTTAGATTCTGACCGCTCAATATACGAAGAATAGTGTTTATTCAACTACTATTAGAGAGTATTGACTGTCAGTACAATACTATAGACTACTAGACTGTTAGTACTAGTGTAAGAACGCACTGCACGCCTCAAGAGCAACTGTATAGTTGCTCATGACGGCTTAGAACAGTAAGATAATGAGTTGACCTTTTACGGTACAACTAGTAGCTAGAAATAAGTAAGATACTCAGCTAAAGACTGAGTATCTAGGATAGAGTAATAGTAGTGCGAGTCGACTACAGTGTCGACGAGCGCAAAGTCTTGAAGGCGGAACTCGACCTTAGCGGTTCGAGTCCAAAAGGCTATTAGTAGACTAGAGAATGCTACTCTTATGGTAGCTGAGATACTACCCTTGACACCTCTCGCTATTCGACGTCTGAGTCGTTACGAGGTGGTGTCTGCTGGGTAAAAGTTGTCTGTCTCTTTTGGCGCCGAGGGCGCCCATACGTATACACAAAGCTTCGAACTACAAAATCAAGGTGTGCTCGAAATATAGAAAGAATATAAAGAAAGAAAATAAAAGGTAAATAATAAAGTACTATAATCCGGCTATTATTCCTTAGTCCAGGTATGCATATATGCATACCCTTTACAGAAAGTGTCACGGAAAAATGTTCTTCGAGAGGAGTAACAAGCAGAGCGTGGTCAAACCCACCAAGGAATGTTGGATATGCAGAAGTCTGGAGCATTTCAAGATAGACTGCCCTCAAGCTGGCAAAATGTCTCATTATGTCTCTATCAACAAATGCTCTGCACAGGATATGTTGGAGGAAGCTGAGGAGCAAGGGTTATATGAAGTGGTTCATGGACTATCTATACAAGGACAAGTAAATAGCTCTGATGACGAATTGACTTTTGTTTCCATTTATGCGCCCCAAGTCAGAGACAAATTAGTAAGGGAGGAAAATCGAATGACTGGTGAAGCTCTTCCATCTGAAGTTTATGTATCCATACTCGCTGCAGATTTCTTCGAAAAGGGAGACTGGCTGAGTGCTCATCGGCAGGACCTTGAAGGCCTGACCGAGAACTACCGTCAGACTGGAGATTCTCATGAACAAATCAGCTCGAATTCGCTCTGTTCACCTGGAGCTGATGTTGACACTTTCCCGTTTGATCCCGGGAATCCCCCCGACTTACTACCGTACAAGGACTCAGATTTGGAGGACAGTGACAATGATCCAGTATTGGATTCCCCTTCAAAGCATGTTCCTTGCCAAAGTGAGTGCAGGAATGTAAGCTTGTCCCTGTGCAAGGAAAGTAAGAGGCCTAGAATCCAATACCCTCATCCCAGTCGTCTGATGAAGGAGGATACTACGATCCTTTATCGAAAACGGGATCCTCCAGTGGTTACTCTAGCATAGGAGTTGCAGTGCTCCATGTTTTCGGTCATGTAGGAACTCCCGATTCACCCGAACACGTTAAAATTCGAATGGACATGGGAGTGGATCTCTCCCTTATATCGGAGGAATTCTACAAGGAGCTGCAGGGCATATATAAGTTGAAACAAGGACTCAAGTTGCGTCTAATCCAGCTCACGGGTAACGCTAAGGTTATCGGATATGTTAATATTCCTATTTACCTGGAGGATGACAGTGGAACGTTACTGAAGTTCGCGGCGGAAACTTATGTCGTTAGAGGAATGACGGTGCCAATTCTTTTAGGAGAGGATTTCCATATTAATTACGAAATCGGTACTCTAAGAGATCAGCCGTTGGGATCTAGACTTATCCTCCCGGGATGACAGGGTTTTATTCCAGCCAGTTCTTCTAAGGAATCTCAACCTTTGACCTTCACTGTCAATAAGGCCCCTTTCGGGAAGCATGAGAAGGAGCAACCCAAGCTCACCTCTCTCCCCGATAAAGGTGTGCATACTGAAAGAGTCGTGCGAGCCTTGGAGGATTGCACTATCAATCCAGAGTCAGCCAGACTAGTGCCTATTTTTGTTGAAGATCTAAAGGGCGAGGAATGGATTGTTGAAGGAATTGTATTGCAAAACGAGGATGGTTCGATATTAGCCACACCAATCACGGCAATTTCAAGGAATAGTGTGGCAGTACCTTTAGCCAATCCATCGCTAACCCCTAAGACTATCCGACGAGGGGAGACAATAGGGATAATTCATGACCCCGCTCGTTGGGCTCACAAGCCCAGGTCACTTGAGGAGAAAGGTTTAATGGTAGCAGGTGTGACCAAGATTGCACACCTTATCGAAAGTCTCTCTCAACTTGAGGAGGACCATCAAGTCGCCTCAGAGAGGCCTAAGCCACCTGTTGAAACAGAGATTGCGGACGATTTCGAACTGCCTGGTCCTAAGATGGCTGCAGTGGCTGATAATGAGAAATTTACCTCAGAGGATCTTCACAAGTTAGTCAATTTGGGACCAGATATACCAACGGAGGTCCTGCCACATCTCAGATCAGTTTTGACTGAGAACATTAAGGCTTTCGGAGTCGACGGATGGTTAGGGCAAGTGGAATTTAGAGTCCCTGTCCCCTTGAAAGAGGGAGCCCAGCCCATATCCATGCCTATGTTCCCTTCGTCCCCTGCCAATAGGAGAGTTATAGATGAGCAAATGGATACCTGGTTCGAACAGGGTGTCATTGAGCCATGTAAAAGCCCCTGGGGAGTGCCAGCCTTTGTAGTATATCGCAATGGTAAACCACGGGTGGTCATCGACTATCGGAAACTTAATCATCTCACTGTTCCAGACGAATTCCCTTTACCACGTGAATCGGAGATCATGCAGGCGCTGTCGGGATCAAATGTTCTTTCTTCTTTCGATGCACTAGCTGGGTTTACTCAATTAGAAATGTTGGAGGACGATAAGCCCAAAACAGCCTTCAGATCCCATAGAGGGCTGTGGCAATTTAAAAGGATGCCGTTCGGGCTCAGAAGCGGCCCCTCCACATTTCAGCGTGTCATGCAAACAGTTTTAGCACCCTACTTGTGGATTTTTTGTTTAGTCTACATCGATGACATAGTCATATTCTCTAAGAACTGGGATGATCATTTGCTTCACCTGAATCAGGTGCTTGGTGCTATCGCTTCGGCCGGTATCACTCTCTCTCCCAAGAAATGTTTTATCGGATATAATTCGATCTTGTTGTTGGGTCATAAAGTATCCAGGTTGGGTTTTCCAACCCACCAAGAAAAAGTTCACGCTATATTGGAACTGGCCCCACCCACTAAGGTTTCTGAACTACAACGGTTCCTTGGAATGGTCCTTTACTTTTCAGCGTATATACCATTCTATTCATGGATGGTGTCCCCTTTATTCTCGCTCCTAAAAAAGGGAACACCCTGGACGTGGACCGCTGAACATGTCCGAGCTTATGAGGATGTTAAAACCACATTAGGATCAGCTCCAGTGCTGGGACATCCTGTTAGTGGGATGCCCTATCGATTGTATACGGACGCTTCGGATTTTGCCTTGGGTTGTTGTCTCCAACAAGTCCAGAAGATGGCTTTAGGAGACTTAGTGGACACTAAAATCTATGCCCAAGCCAAGTTAGCTTTTGACCGTGCGCAGGATGTGCCATCCTTTGTTCATCGGTACAAAACCAAACAGCCCGAGATTGAGTGGTTGGATTCGTGGGGACCCACTTTTGAGGCGACCGAAGTTACTGTTGAACGAGTCATTGCATATTGGAGTCGCACACTGAAAAGCGCTGAACATAACTATTCTGCTACTGAACGGGAAGCGTTAGCAGCAAAGGAGGGACTAGTCCACTTCCAACCTTTCATTGAAGGTGAACATGTTCTGCTCATTACGGACCATGCAGCTCTGCAATGGGCTAGATCTTGCGAGAACACTAATCGTCGACTAGCCGCATGGGGGGCGATATACGCTGCATTTCCAGGTCTCGAGATTTTGCATCGAGCAGGGAGAGTTCACAGCAACGTGGACCCACTGTCCAGACTCCCTCGGGTACCAGCCTTCGTGAGCCCTATTAGAGATGACTTTCAAGCTATCACCTCGACCTCTCTGGACAAGAGTACTGAGGAAAAACTATGGAAGGACGAACCTGCTAAGAAGGCGGTCTTCTCTACCATACTAGATTCTATGGAACCTTTCGGAGTAACTCAAAAGGTCCGACAGTCAGAATGGGATTCTCATAACGCAGTAAGGAACGACCAGGAAGACGAGTCTGACTTCGCATTGCATCATCCTCAGCTACTAATCAGCATCGAGGAGGGATATATAAAGAAATTTCTAGAGGGTTATTCAAAGGACCCCGTTTTCAGGAATCTCTACGCTCTAGATACCCCTTCACCCAATGTGGTTGTTACTCCTTCTCACTACTTCGTGGGAGCAAACCGACTCCTGTACTTTCATGACTCAGACTGGAAAAGTTGAGTCTGTGTACCCAGAACCATGATTAACTCGATGTTAAGGTTGGTACATGATAACCCTTTTGAGGGAGCACACGCCGGAGGCCAGCGGTTGTTCAACCTGATGAAAGACCGGTTCTTTTGGCCAAAAATGCTACAAGATTGCGTGTCATACGCGCGTACCTGCGACATCTGCCAAAAAACCAAAGTCGATCGCACCACTCATCAAGGAGCCCTCAGACCGGCTGATGTACCTTTTAGGCCATTCAAGGTAGTTTCTATGGACTTAATCACGGGACTACCCGACTCAGGAAAGGATTCATATTCCGCAGTCTTCGTCGCCGTTGATAAATTGACGTGTTACGCTATTACAATACCTACCTTTTTGAACCTTACGGCTGAAGGATTCGCACGAGTATTTGTCAAACAGGTGGCAAGCCCCTTCGGACTGCCCTCTCGAATAATCTGTGACCGGGATAAGAGATGGACCTGCAGGTTTTGGCAGGAAGTCTGTAAGATCTCTGGTACCACCCTTGCAGTATCTTCGGCTCATCATCCTCAAACGGATGGGCAAACGGAGAATATGAATGCGACCATAGAACAGATGCTTCGAGCCTATTGTGCTTCTGCTAAGGAAAGCTGGTCCCAGTGGATTGAGGTAGTTGTTCACGCATACAACTCGACTGTTCACAGTTCCACAAACTACACCCCGGCCTTCTTATTAATGGGATACCTCCCAAGAGGAATGTCTCGAGTTCGAGGAGGTGACGAACCCCTAGTTCCTAGAGAACTATCAGACAGCCCTATGGCCGACCAATGGATCCTCGAGCTAGAAAATCATCGGCAGATGGCGTGGGATTCAATCACTCGAGCCCAAGAGATTCAAGCACGAGCGTATAACAAGAAGCAAAGACCTGTAGAAGATATCTCCGAGGGAGACTTTGTATTGGTGAACCCCACTCCCTCGAACTGGTGGAAGTCAAGGGAACGGGGAAGAAACTAATACAAAGACGGATTGGACCATTCGAGGTCCTTGAGAAATTGAACTCTCAAGTATTTAGGCTTAAGATTCCCCCGGAGTATCCAATGCATCCAGTCATTAATCGGGATCATCTGCGGAAATATCAACCCTCTCCTCCAAGCCTAGGTCCAAGACCCCAACTTGAGAACCTAAGAGAGTTGAAATCAGATCATGAAGAATATGAAGTCGAAGCTATTGTTGGACATAGAAAACAGCAAAATCGTCTGCTATTTAGGGTGCGCTGGAAAGGTTATGGACCCGAAGAGGATTCATGGTTAAGCAGCACTGACCTCAGAAATGTTCCGGCACTTCTGAGGGCATACAAGGTGCTGTTCAAAATTTAACGGGATATATGCGCTCAAGGAATCATCTATTCTATCATTTATTCCATCTCTTTCGTAACTTCCTTTCAGAAATATCTCAGTCATTCAGCGAGCCATCTCACTGGCTTTTATTCTCTTTCATTTTTCTATCCCTCTGGTCGATTGGGACAACCACTAATTGGCAGCGGACACATTTACCCAAAACCCAGCCACAATTAATGAATTTTATTTAACGACCAACCGAGCGGAGTTTCAATTCAATATATATAAAAAAGTACACGTAAATTTGCATAAATTTTCTTTATCTTTCATACCACGTCCTTCACCTATCTACAGCCCTTCCCTCTATCTTCAACTTCACCACTTTATTGTGCTATAATGCTCCCTTTCCAACAAAACAAGCAAGTCCTCCCTAATTTCAAAAAGGTCCCGTGAGCCCCAACAGCCAGTACATCCACGACCGGCGGGGGATTCATCACCCGCATGCCTCGTACAGACAATGTCGAGAGCAATCGGGGTACCCAAGAATCAACCCCCTGTCGACTTTCTCCTTTGGTGATGAGCCGGGGGGAAATACCGGTACGGATTGGAGCAAGCCGTTAGGGCCCTCCATCAGACCGTCATCAGAGGAAGTCGCTGCTATTATGCGGAAGCAGGAAATGTTTATGGAAGAACACAACGCAAGGAGGCTCACCCGCAAAAGAGAAAGGCGCGCTGAGTATAGAAGTCAACAGGAGGTGAGGAGAGCAAGAGGAGTCCCCTCCAAGAGACAGCGGCATGAGTACAGAGTGCAATTCGGAAACAGAGCTTCCGCGCCGATCCTTCCCCCCCTGGAGAGAAATGGGCCGACTTCGTGGAGACCGATGATAGTGAGGGTGGGACGCCTTGCATTAGGATGACGGGAACCAAGAGCTGGAAGGAGAAGGAGGGTACCATCTTTTATGACTGGGAACTACTTTGACGCATTAAGTTGCAATGAATAGTTCTTACCCGAGGGGACGGTCAAACGTTGCCCCAGCGAGAAAAGGGATACCATAGGGGACCAATTGATTTTTCCTCGGATGAGGATGAGGAGGAAGATGAGAACAGGAATGGTGTGTATAGCATCCGATATCTGGGAGAGGATTGCCATGAAGGGTTCCTTCTCCCATCAAAAGTTTGCTTCGTAACCAGCGACCCCAACCAAAGACAAACACGGAGACCGTCATCCAGAGTATGGAGGGGTCACTGCCCTAGTCAACAGTCACTGGAATGTGAACCTTCCACAGTTCTGGTCCCACATCTTTCGCCAACATCGAGGCCCCTTCCCATCATTCACCCTACACACACTCCCTCAGCCCCGATTTTAACGCCTCATCTACCTCCCTCCCCAAACGCTGTACCGGTCCCAACTTCACTTAGGATGTCGAGGCCCCCTCCCATCCTTCACCCGGCACACACTCCCTCAGCCCAACGCGAACCTTCCCCGATTCCAGTCCCATGCCTTTCACCAACGTGGAGGCCCTTCCCATCCTTCTTCCGGCACACACTCCCTCAGCCCCGATTCGGGTGCCTCGTCTCTCTCCCTCCCCAAAAGCTATACCAGTCCCGACCCCACTTCCACCGTCACCGGGTATCCCTCCCGACTCTCCGTATTCATATTGCGTGTCCTTAGGTAGCCCTATCCAGGACCTTCCACCAGAGCGAATGGATGTTGATTTGGACCCTCCTACACCGGACGTCATCGTTCCCATGGCAAGCAGAAAGGCAAAGGAGATGCAGAAAGCCACCACTCCCCTCCGAGAACAATCCCCTATTCCCGTCCTCGACAGCCCGCTTCCCCCCACTGAACCCGTATCCACAACTTTCTGGATGCGAGTAGCTGTCAACTACCCTTCCGAACAGTTTCCTGTCAGAAGGGTGCTATCACAGCTCGTGCCGGTACTTCAGCAACCGGTCCTTCAAGGGAGCCTTAAGGGTTGTCGCAGTCTGGCTCCGTTGTCGGAGATAATGGAGGATTTCTATCTCTCCTTCGAGGATCTTGCAGAGGGGAAGAACTTTGCGCGAGCAGCACAGGAGATTAAACTCTCTATATTCTGGCACATCATAGTGGAGCTTCACCGTCTGCCCCCAGACTCAGCGAGTGTCCTCTCTATTGCTGGCTTAGTAGATTTACTCGAGGCCCTCGTCCTGACGCCTCCCACAGAGACCACCACGCAGCCACATGTTCCTGCCCTGCTACCCGCGTCTTCATTTCCCCTCCCCAATGCTCCTCTTCTCGTGCAGATTTCCGCTCCACCAGTTAGTGTCCGCGCAGTCATTCATTGCAGAGAGAAAGCCTACAGACGATGGGCCGACTCCTTGTCCAGGAATTCTAGTGATTTGGCTCGGGCGAGAATAGCCGAATCTTTCAGAGTAAAAAGGGAATGATGGGGAAACATCATTTTGGACCTTGGGGGATCCTCACAGGAAGCTTGGGGCAGCATCCCAGATGCTCTTCGACACCTTGTATAGCACATCCCTTCGAACTGGGGGGCACTGTGAAGGGTATGCATATATGCATAATTGGACTAAGGAATAATAGTTGGATTATAGTACTTTATTATTTACCTTTTATTCTCTTCATTTACATTCTTTCTATATTTCGAGCATACCCTTATTTTGTAGTTCGAAGCTTTGTGTATACGTATGGGCGCTCTCAGTGCCAAACGATAGACACTTTTTACCCAGCAGACACCACCTCGTAAACGACCCAGACGTCGAATAGCGAGAGGTGTCAAGGGTAACATCTCAACTACCTATAAAGGTAGTGTTCTCTCGCATACTGACGTACTTTGAACTCGAACCGCGAAGGTCGAGTTCCCCTCTAAGGTCTTTGCGCTCGTCAACACTATAGTCGACTCGTGCTACTATTTCTTTACTTTAGATATTCAGCTTCTCGTTGATTATCTATCTTCCGTCTAGCTACGAGCTGTACTGTGAAGGTCAACTCTTTCCTTCTTTCATTCTAACCGTCAAGAGCAACTGTACAGTTGCTCTTGTGACGCATAGCATGTCTCCTTACTAGTACTGCCAGTCTAGTAATCTATGGTATTGTACTGTACAGTCAATACCTGCTAATAGTAGTTGAATAAACACTATTCTTCGTATATTGAATGGTCAGAATCTATCGACTCTTCACACTCATTGTGAGGAGTTTCCCGCATGCCGTATAATAAACACAGGTGGCCGTCTTTATATTATTATATTTATTATATTTATTTTTAGTTAGTTATAAATATAATATTTTATTATAATAATATAAATATATATATATATTACCTTGATTATGCGTGATTATTTCACATCGCATTTTGTCGGTGTCGGAGTTTGAAATGTCATGTGAATATCATATGATTACTCGCGCATTGTGAATAAGCGCTGAGTCGCCAACAGATTAATCAAAAAAGAATAAAAAGTAGAAATTCAATAACTTGCTCAATTTATTAGATAAAAATACAAAGTAAATTGTATAAATTCAAGATAAATCAAACAAATATTGTACAATTTTATCGTTGCAATATAAATACATTTGAATATTTGTTTTCGCAATTTGTTAGGGGAAATTGTTTAAAAATCGGAAAAAAGTTAAAAATACATAACACAATGTGTCAAAAAGCAACAACTAAGTAAATAAAATATAAATAATTAGTTAAAAATTATAATAAATTAACTCATATATGCTATTATTATGTGAAGTTAAAAGGAACTAGGCCTTATATTTCACAATAGAAATATAATAAAAATACAATAAATTTGAGAAAATATTAAATAATTCAAAGAAAATTAAAAAAACTTTATGAGATAATGCTGATACCTCACACCATCTGTCTGAGGATGGTGGGATGAGGATACTGCAAGCGCACTTCTGTATACTTTGCCGACTTCTCTCCAAAACCTACAGGTCCATCTCTTGTCTTGATCACAGATTATCCTTGAAGGTAGGCCAAAGGGAGTGGCTACCTTATTCACAAATATTCACGCAAATCCTTCTGCAGATAAATTCAAGGTCATGGGCTCACAAATCAAGAAATGCATACGTTTATTCACAGTGACAAAGATGGTGGAATAAGCACCCTCTACTGAAGGCAGCAGTCCAGTTATCAGGTCCATTGAGACAACCTCAAATGGCCTTAAGGGCACCTAGAGCTCCTTGTCAAGCAGAATGATCAACCTTGGTTTTATGACATATGTTGCAGCTGCAAGTGTATGCCACACAGTCCTGTAACATCCTCAGCCAGAAAAATTGGTCCTTCATTAGCTGAAAGAGTCGTTGACTGCCTGTGTGGACTCCTTCAAAGGGATTGTTTTGAGTATGGTTGGTGTCATACTGTTAGGTACACAGATTTGACTTTTCCAGTCCAAATCTCAAAAAAACAGTAACTTATTCTTGCTGATGAAATAGTGAGAAGGGGTGGCTACTATGTTTGGGGAAATGGGATCAGCGGCATAATGATTTTTGAAGGTGGGATCTTTCTGGTACCTGTCGTGGAGTTCCTTAGCATAATTCTCATTGATTTCTATAAGCAGTTGGGGATTCAAGAGAGTAAAATTTGATTTATTAATCTCATCATTTCTGGGGAGGTTGTGAAGATCCCATTCTGTTTGGAGGACCTCTTCCATCATTCCAATAGGTTCCACTAACTCGTGATGAGTGAGGAAGATGGCTCTTTCCACTGGTTTATTCTCCCATAGTTTCTTGTTGTCATTCCTGTTGGAAGAGTCTGCTACGATTGGTAATAGGTCAGCTCTTGTGGGACTAGTGCAATCAGGTACTCAAGGTAGTCTAGACAACGGGTCAACATTGCTGTGTATTTGTCCTGCTTGGTGTAGGATTTCCAGACCAGGGTATGCAGTGTATACTGCCCCCCATGTGGCCAGTCAGCAATTGGTATTCTCATAAATCTGGCCCATTGTAATGCTGCATGGTCAGTGATCAGAAGTATATGTTCTCCTTCGATAAAGGGCTGGAAATGGACTAGTCCCTCTTTAGCAGCTAACACTTCTTATTCCATGGCTGAGTAGTTACATTCGGCTTTCTTGAGCATGCAACTCCAATAGGTGATGACATACTCCATGGTGACACTAGTGTCATCAAAATCCAAAGCCCAGGAATCTGTCCAGGTGAATTCTGGTTCCTTGGTTTTATAATGAATGATGAAAACAGGCACATCTTGAGATTGATTGAAGGCTGGTTTTGCTTGGGCATAGATTTTGGTATCCCTTAGGTCCCAAAGTGTCATTTTCTGTACTTGTTGGAGACAAAATCCTAATGTGAAGTCTGAAGTGTCCATGTATAGCCAATAAGGCATGCTGCTCATGGGGTGCCTGAGTACTGGTGTGAGAGGTACCATGAAATATATTCCAAAATATAGCCTGGATGGGTCCACACTACATATATTTCAATTATTATTTCAATGATCTATGTAATCCTATGGTACATAGACTCTTGTGGGTGCATACGCCCTAGACCTATGTACTTTAGCACCTATAGTTAAAACTCAGACACTTTTTACCCCATAACCACGACTTGCCTAGACACCCACTTAGTGTCCTGCAAGTTGTGATTGGGGTATCATATCAACCATCACAGACTGTGAGGAGTATGCTTTTACCACAGTTTCATTGTGGTAAAACACTCCTTTTATTTCATTTATATTTTACACATTTTATTTATATTTTTCTATCTTTTATATTCTTTGAATATTGCATATTTCATTAGTTCGAAGCATTGTGTATACTTGTGGGTGCACTTGGCACCAAATAGAACACAGACACACTTTAACCCAAGAACCACCACTCGTAAGACACAAACTAGGTCTACTACGAGCGGTGATCAGGGTAACGTGTCAGCTACCACATAGGTAGCATTATCTGAACTACTGAGTACTTCTGGCCTTGAACTATAACAGTCGAGGCCTCCACTCGAACCATCGCACTCGTTGACTCCTTCGTCATCTCATGCTCTTTCTCTCACTTTCTCTTATATTGCACCGAATAGGTCAATATCCTTCCTTTCTACTCATTTCTTTGTATATAGAATGGTCAGAACTTCCGCCACTCTTCACAGTGGTGATCCAGGCCGGACCGTTCTTTCCCTACGAAGAAAATCTTTTTATATTCAACTATCAAATTCTAAGTACAAAAGGCTGTCTGGAACTCCCCGCACACTGAGCATTGCGAATCTGGTCAAATGGAAGGTAACTCGAACTTCAAGCAGTCGAGTCCCTTGGAAAGGCAAAATGCTCACATCTTTGTGAAGAATCCCCTGGTCTTCCCACCGAGACAAGCTATGCTCAAACACTATGGCCAACCACTTTATGAGGAACCCATCGATGAGCAGTGGGACATGTATTATGCTTTGCGAATCTCGAGGAACGAAGTTGCCACTGCCATGAAGGATTATAGGATGAGGTATCCGTCCATGCCTACAACAGTAACAGCTTGGCTAGGTCAGTATCACAGCATCATATCAGCGCACAACTTACAACCCTGCAAGTGTTGCATGTGATGGATGTGTTCGAGTGGCCAACCTTCCTGACTGCCTTGGTGCTTCCCCCAATGCTAATGCTGCGGACCCTGTATACAGTGGTGTCGACACACTGTTGAAGCCAGGTACCCCTGAAATGTAGTGCACCCCTTGTGTATCCTCTTCCATCCCTGGAATGTCAGCTACATACTCCGATTCAGCCCTAATAGTACCCAAGGGCTCATCACTATACATTCTTGATAGTGCATTGGCAAAAGTATTTGACTTTCCAGGGATATAGTGAATCTCAAAGTTTAACTCATTTAAAAGATCCAGCCAACATGTCTGTCTCAGAGACAAGTTCTTCTGCATAAGTATATATTCTATCCCCTTATGGTCAGTACAGATTCAAAATTTTACCCCCAACAGTTGTGAACAAAATTGTTTCAATGATTCCATTATAGAACAACAACCGTTCATTAACAGGATAGTTCTCTTGAGCCGAGTTGAACTTCCCTGACCAGAATGACACTACTGTGGCAGTGCTAAGATCTTCACCTTGACTGAGAATGCCACTTGCACCTGTTAAACAAGCATCTGTCACCAAGTTAATGGTTTGGTGACCTGGTGAGTATTCCAATGCAATTCTATAACTGTCACAATGGGCCTGAACAATACACTTGTGTGAAGGGTATGCATACATCATGATCAGACCGTTGAATATTAGATACATTATATTACTTTATTATCTACCTTTTTTATTTCCTTCTTTTATTTGTTATGCCTTTCGAGCATACTGTTAATTCTTTAGTTTGAAGCTTTGTGTATACTTATGGGTGCACTTGGTGCCAAATAGAAACTCAGACCTTTTTTACCCAACAGACACCACCTCGTAGCGACCCAGATGTCAAATAGCGAGAGATGTCAAGGGTAACATCTCAGCTACCTATAAAGGTAGTGTCTTTTAACTTACTAATAGTTTCTGGACTCGAACCACAAAGGTCAAGTCCCTCACTCAGGTGTTTGCACTAGTGGACACTGTAGTCGACTCGCACTGTTCTCATTCTATTTAGATATCCAGTCTCTCACTGGTTATCTCTCTTACAGTGAGGGACAAAACCCTTCCAATGATTTTTAGTTGTGCAAAGATTCTTGAATAACTCAAGAACCACTGTAGACACAGACCTGAAATTTAATGGTTGGTTAGGTCTACATGTTATCTATATGCCCTTAAAATATTATGACATAAGCATTAGTATTTCCCACGCTATAAATAAAATAATAATAAAATCACATTGGAAGGGTTTTGTCTCAGTCACATGATTAACACAAAACCTTATTGATTATCAGCAAATAAGGTTTTGTTTAATCATGTGACTGTCAAAATTAGATATATATATAGCTGTTCACTTTTTAGTTCAACAACATCCCCACAACTCAATATTCTACACCATGAAAGCTCTTACTCCTCCTCAGGTTGCCAAGTTCTCATTTTGCTCAATAAGGGCAAGTCTACTTCTCAGATCTATGCAATCACTGGCAGAGATCTGTTTACTATATCCAGAATTCACTTTACCCATTGCCCATCACTTGCCAAAGCACCTGGTGGCCATCCATGCAAGCTTTCTCCCTCAGATATTCATTATTCCCTCTAACAAATCACTTCTCAGAAGGCAGAACATGCCACTGAGGTGACCAAAATTCTTCAAAATATGACTGGGGAGTGCATTTCAGTGAAGACTGTTCATTGAGCACTCAAGAAGGCTGGAATGAGGGCTGTGGTGGAGAGAAAAGGCCTTTACTCACTAAGAGGCATAGGAAGGCAAGGATGGACTCTGCTCTGGCACACAAGGACTAGACTGTGGATGATTGGAAGAGGGCTGTTTGGTTAGATGAGACAAAAATCAATTGTTTGGAGTCATATGGGAGGAAGTAGGTGTGGAAAAGGGCAGGAGAGGGGTGCAGTGATAGGATGGCTGAGGGTACAATCAGGTTTGGAGGAGGAAATCTGATGTTGTGAGGCTGTATGTTGTGGGAAGGACCAGGATTTCCACCAAAATTGATGGAAGGATGGATGCTGACCTTTATGTTAGCATTATGGAAGATGAACTTCAAGAAATTATGGAGTATTATGGCAAGAACACAGGGGATGTGATCTTTCAGCAAGACAATGACCCCAAATACAAGAGCAAAAAGGCCACCAATTGGTTTAAAGGCAATGGATTTGTGGTCATGGTATGGCCACCTCAGTCTGCTGACCTTAATCCAATTGAACACCTCTGGTATTACCTCAAAAGGAGGCTGGGTGGCACCCAAGAGTATTCATGAGTTGTGGGAGAGGGTTCAGACAGAGTGGGAGAAGATCCCTGCCTCTACTTGTCAGAACTTGATAGAGAGTATGCCTAGAAGGGTTGAGGCTGTTTTGAAGGCCAAGGGAGGCTATACCAAGTACTAGATTGTTTAATTTGTATTTTTTTTATACCAGGGACAAAACCCTTCCAATGTGATTTTATTAGTGTTTATTTATAGCGTGGGAAATACTAATGCTTATGTCATAATATTTTAAGGGCATATAAATAACATATAGACTGTGAGGTATCAGCTTTATCTCATAATTTTCTCTTAATTTTCTTTGAATTTATTAATATTTTCTCGAATTTATTGTATTTTTTATTATATTTTTATTGTGAAATATAGGCTCTATTCCTTTTAACTTCGCATAATAATAGCATATATGAACTCATATTATGCTATTATATCTTAGTTAATTTATTATAATTTTTAACTAATTATTTATATTTTATTTACTTAGTTATTACCTTTCGGCACTTGCTGCAGCTCAGTTTGCGCATTTTTGAAGTCATGTGACTTATTAGATAAGCCTCTGGTGTCGGGATGTCACAAAGGTCACGAGTGTGACTACCCGAGTCACACAAGTCACGAATGTGACTACCCGAGTCACACAAGTCACGAATGTGACTACCCGAGTCACACAAGTCACGAACGTGACTACCCGAGTCATTATTAGGTTCCGCCGACTCATCGTTTGCTTCCGTCCCCGGGACCGCGGCCTTGAACCTTCATGTTCAAGCCAAAGCTTAGAACCCTTGTCTCAGAGAGGGGAATCACATGTTAAACAAAGGGTAAATAATGAGTAGAATATGAGGTCATTATGATCTCACTAATGACCTCATAAACTAAATAGTTAGCTAATCATTGAGTTATCAAAATGTATATAAGGAGGGCTAAGTTTCCAATAAAATCATCTTATCACACACATATTTGCAGCACAGCACCAGCTTATCTAATCATCCTAAGGACAATAATAGCCTTAGTCTGATACACTCACTGCAAGCACCTACACTTGCAGCATCTTGAATCTTTGTCAGCAACTCTTGGACTTAGCTAATCATCTAAGTTCCCCTGCCTCACAGCTACCCTTTAGGCTTATTAATTAGATAATAAACCTAATAAGTATCTAAGTATCTTTACTGAAATCCCTGCCAATACTAGATTACTCAAGGCCCAGCCCTAAGTTTATTGAATTAATCAAGTACAAGCACTCAGATAATCCAATACAAATTATTTTCTCTATTAATAAATTATTTAACACCTTGTTAAATAACTATTAATAGTTACAAATAAGCATACAAGAATCCGAAGCTCTTATATCAAGTCTCTGCCAAGTTACTGCGCATATATTCAGCTTCCAGCCCCTATTCTCAAGGAATAGTTCTTGTATTTGCTAAAAGAGTCATACACAGTTCTATTGAACCTTTCAATAATCAAAATAAGCATTGATTTGAGTTGTTTAAGCTTCATAGCGCAGCTCATTAATCTATCAGTATTTAAATTACTGGACCTTTGCTTGTTTTATTGTTGAAGCTCTGTGACACTATAGCATATATTGAGCTATCCAAGAGAATCCCCTGAATACACTACAAAAATTGGTGGACGTTCTGGGAAGATCTTGTTTCAATCTATTGTTGCAGCAATCTTTCAGTAACCCACATATATTCTGGACCAAGGCTTTCATCCAGAACATTTTGAAATCAAATCAAGACTAAATCAAGTTACATTCAAGCTACAAAAGCTTTCTTCGAATCAAATCAATACACCTATTCCTCCATCGAATACTCCTACTCTCTTACCACCTAACAGTATTCGATTTACCCTTAGTAGGACTAGAAATAATTCTACTATGTCCAAAACACCTAGCATACAACTACACCCAGAGAGATTAGTCTCTCCAGCACCAACCACTACTCCTCAACATTTCCGCCATCTCAATGTTACCATTCCAGATACTCCAGTCTACAGTTTCTCTGCATCTCCACAAAGGCATCTATTCAGGAATGATAAAGCCAGACCAGGAGATCTTACTTACCTGTATCCAAGCACAGTGAGATTGAGGAGATTGTATGAGACAACCTTTCAACATAAACCTCGCAGAGAACTCATCCTGAAAGTTGGAAAGAGATATATTCCACACACAGATAGTCTACCCTATAGGCCTTTGCCCAAGCAGGCTGAAAAGGTAGCGGCTCATGTTCTCTATTTGTTAGAAGACCTACTGGGAGGAATCCCTAGTGAGGAGAATAGGGATTTGCCCTTAGAAGAGGCTGGATATCATACAGATCCTGGATGTTATGAGTTATTACAGGAGATACTTCAAGAGCATATTGATAAGGCAACTCCTATACTCACTTCAAAAGGCATACAAGTACCTAAACTACCAAAATGGGGACCATATGATGATCCTAGAGAAGCTTGGAGTCAAGAAGACTTTGAAGTTATCTCAGTTCTCTATCGTGAAGAGATTGAGAATACTCTGGCATATTTATATTTTCACAAGGCTCTAATTCCAATGGGTGAAACTGAAGTACCTGAGCAAGAGGCTTCCCCAGCCCAGGTCGAGTCTGAGGGGATCAGCCAGATTCAGCTTCCTCCAGAAATAGAATCACCTTCCAAACCACCTAGTCATGAACCTATAGGCATAATCCATTCAACTCCTAAAGAAATGACAAGTGAAGTAAAATTTGAATTACCTTCTGAAGGAGAAGAAATCGATTATAGCATTTTGAAGCATGAAACTAAAAAGGGAGTGCCTCTACATGAAGAACGAGGCTTCCAAGAGGCTAGGAAGCATATTTCTGAAGATACAAGCAGTCCTCATTCAAGTGATCACTCCCCTTATGATAATCTGCCTGCATATATGTCAGAATCTCGAAGATTGTCAGAGTTATTACAAGAGCCTCAAACTAGAAGACCTTCTGAAAGGCAGACTTCATTGCCTTATACTACTACAGGTTTAGGAACTACAATTCCTCGGAAAGAGCCTGTCAGAGAACCTCTTGGGTTGCATATACCTTATGATCCTGAGAGGGATAGGAGAACATCATATAGAAGACCTTATAGGTCAGGTTTATTTGGAGAATCAAACATCTCTCAAGGAGGAGGAGGTCCTCCTGGTGATGGAGATGATGGAGATAATGGTCCTAGTGGCCCTAGGAGATTTAATTCTATGAGGGGGCCACCCAAGCTACCTGATACTACAAGTGCTAAGAGCATACAAGAAGCTCATTTTGATTTGAAACTGAAGCCGGAAATTATTCCCAAGTGGGATGGTGATCCAGACACTTTGTCCAAATGGATATTCAAGATCAATAATCTATCTGAACGAAGCAACTATATATTCCAACAGTTGGGACAATTAATCCCTCT
This sequence comes from Hysterangium stoloniferum, assembly GCA_015178975.1. NCBI lineage: Eukaryota > Fungi > Basidiomycota > Agaricomycetes > Hysterangiales > Hysterangiaceae > Hysterangium > Hysterangium stoloniferum. The sequence goes on along the minus strand of WHVD01000151.1, from coordinate 64,855 downwards.
CAGGCTTGAGAAGGAAGCCGACTTATGGTTTTGGTCATTACCAACAGATTACCGCCGTGAGATTACAGTCTCTTGGAGTACCTTGAGAAGGGCTATTTGTGTTTATTACATGAATAGGTCTTGGCTTGACCGGCAGAAAAGTAGAGCTAATAAAGCAAACTACCGGGAAGCAGGTCACTCCACTGAATCTCCTACAAGCTATTTCATTCGGAAAACAGAGCTTCTCAGCATGGTATACAGGCTTTCAGACTCTGAAACAATCATGGAAGTGATGAATTGTAATGTATTAGCCTTATTTTAATACTATTTTTCCGAAAAAGGAGTCCAATGCTTTATCAAAATGTGCAAATACTCAATTCACTACAAGGTAAAATAATTTAAGTATTTGATATTAATCAGTGGCAGCCTAAATAGACTTAGAACCCCTGAAGTCAAGAGTTTACTTGAATATATGCACCCAACTTCGCAAAGAAGGTTTTGAGAGCTGCTTGTGCAAGCTTGTTCTTTTTCTGTAAAAACAACTACTAAAATAAGAATAACAATTTACTGATTCCGAAGCTAGATTTAACTTCAATGCTAGCTAGTTTATATATATTTTATACTATTTGTCAAACAGTAAAAATATTTATAAACGGGTCAAAAGATTAGATATAGAATAAAACACTATTTGGCTAATATATGCTTTATTTACACTAACCTACAAGGTCTACTGTGATATTAACTTATCAGGATCTTAATGTAGTCTTAAGGATTCTGCAAGGATATTCTCAGTATTTGTTTATGTGAATATGCTTTACTGATTCACAATAAATGAACAAAGGAACGGGATTATTTGCAATGTAATAAACAGTCAAATTACTCAACTAGAGGTGACTGAAGTCTTAAACTACAAATAACAATGTAAGGAAAACTAATAATCAGTACTCAATTAAGAGATGACTATAGTATGAGATTATTTATATATTATTAGTTGATAACCAACAACTCTAACTGAGGTGGAAATAATATATAAAAGATAGCCAACTATTCAATTAAGAAGTGGCAAGGGGGAACAAAAGTCAACAACTCAGATTGAGGTGACAGGGGAACAGCAGATCAGTCAACAGCTCAGATTGAGGTGACAAGGGATCTGATTGGGCCAACAACTCTGATAGAGGTGGCAAGGGTTTCCAACAGCTCAGATAGAGGTGGAATTAGATGTCCAACTGCCCAGATAGGGGTGGAGTAGCCTGCTTGCTGCAGTGACACACACAGATGTGGTGGGTTGATGTGATGATATGATTTATTGGTTTTTTATTCAAGGCTGGAGCTGAGCTCCTTATATACATTTTAGTCTGAGACATTTAGAAGATTCTAGAAGATTTAATGATGTCATTCTGGGAGGAGTGATGTCATTTAGAATTTTCTAGAATTTTCTAGAGCATTGTGGAAGGTTCTAACTACTTCTAAGACACTATAGAATATTCTTGGCATAATGGAACATTGTAGAATTTTATAGAATATTCTACAATATTCTATCTAATATTAGTACCTATTAACTAATGTTCCATTGGAAGCCACTGGAATGTTCCAGAGAGTTTCCTGTTTTTGTTGCAGTAGCATATATGATGACATAATGCTCTCGCGCCTGTGCGCGCGCATGACACCCTTCGCGTCTTGTGACTGTCACGTGTTGTGACAGTCGCGCGCCTGTGTGACCGTCGCGCGCCTGTGTGACCGTCGCGCGCCTCTGTGACCGTCGCGCGCCTCTGTGACCGTCGCGCGCCCTTGTGACAACTGTCACCTGTTATGACGGTTGTCACTCGTTGTGACGATTTTCCCGCGCGCCGTGTAATAAACGCCAGGCCGGTTTTATATTATTATATAATTATTATATTTACTTTTAGTTAGTTATAAATATAATATTTTATTATAATAATATAAAAATATATATATTTCGCCTTGATAATGCGCGAGTATTTCAAATCGCGTTTTGTCAGCGTCGGAGTTTGAAATATCATGTGAATGTCACATGATTACTCGCGCGTTGTGAATAAGCGCTGAGTCGCCGACATATTAATCAAAAAAGAATAAAAAGTAGAAATTCAATAATTTGCTCAATTTATTAGATAAAAATACAAAATAAATTGTATAAATTCAAGATAAATCAAACAAATATTGTACAATTTAATCGTCGCAATATAATTACATTTGAATATTTGTTTTCGCAATTTGTTAGGGGAAATTGTTTAAAAATTGGAAAAAACTTAGAAATACATAACAAAATCCCCTCTCTTTTTTGATTCAGATGTCATTTCCAAAAATACTGTCGCTAGAATCCCCTTGCATCTTGTAGTTCTCAGAATCGTCTGAGACATCAATAAGGATTGGGAGATTCTCAGACCCGGAACTAGAGTCGGCTTGATTCTTCTTGTTTTTGTAGTCGATCAAGAATTGAGAATTCAATTGGGATCTTATATTCTTACTGTCGGGATGCTTCATTTCGAAAGAGAAGTCGAAGGGAGAATTAATGGATTTTTCGTTTGAAGCTTTGAAGTTCCCGACTTTAAAAAATAATAAGAAACATTGTTTAGGCTTTAAATACAACGATATACCTTCTTTTGCATCCTTATATAACTTTTTCAAAGCCTTGTTCATAATATTGAGACGTTCTATTGCGCATATATAAGGAAAAAATGCGCATATAAGTCAAAAATAATAGAACATACCCAGGGGCTGTGGGATTATGACCGGTTTATGCATACCCCAAACATCTTCAAAGGTCCATGTTTCAGGACGCTCTTGTCGATTCAACTCCCAATACGGGTGTAGGACATAAGGCAAAGGCGGTTGTGGATCTTTGGGCCAATTCCAACTTTCGACGTGTTCGAAATCTTGAGAACGGTTCTTCGCCTCCTCGATCCAGGCAACTAGTTGTAATCCTCTTTGCTGAAAAGAATTGTATTCTTGTAATATATCTTCTTTAATTCCAGAAATGTGGAGTGGATTGTGAACGAGGGACGAGATAGGCCCAAACGTGGGAGCAATCATACGAATTTCCAATAAATGTTTTAAAGAAATGTTACAACTTTTGATATCTCCTATAACGTAGTCATCATGACCGTTAGCGGCTACACAAACCTCCTTTATATTTTCGAGATGCGTAAGCCATAGCCGGTCAATAATCTTGGGATCAAGAAAATCGTAAAAATGACTGTTTACTGTAACGTGCCCCCAATCCTCATCTCGAGGAAGGTACGCGAACGGGTTGTTAGTCGGTTCTTGAGTAAGAGCTGTAACTACGTCGTGTTGTTTAGGAATAGATGAGCTCCAATCAAGAGCATAGTCAAAACGGGTAGGGAAAGGGATAAACACCATTTTTTAGTAGGTTTTCTGAGACGAAAGGCTCATATATGCGGTTTAGATTGTTTATTTTTCGTGTTTTTGAGTTCCTTTTATGTTGTTTTTATGTTTTATGATGTCATTATAAAGAATACTAAAGAATCTTCTAGCATATATGTGAGACTGCTTAATGTTTTAGATAGTTCTTGGCCCGGTGTATCATTTTCCAGGCTCTCAAGATCTTTCGCGCATCTTCTCGAACTTTTCGGGTTAACCATTCATCAGAATTAGGTAAGTACTCTATGAATGTTACTTGTATAATAGATTTTTGCGACCGCTTCGGGATTTCGACCACTTTTGGTCGATTATTGCCTCAAATTCATATTTAGGCATTTGTTTAAAATCTTCCCGGTTCAAATGTTTTCTCGGTCGACTTACATAATTGTTCGGTAAGTTTCGATAAGATTCTAAATGCGCAATATTCAAAATTAGGTGAGTGCCGTATGAGACTGGCATTCGCAGTCTATATGCTAACGAACTTTATTTTCTTTAGAATCGCGAACAGTTCATCGTATCTCGTTAATGACTTCAGAACTTTTCTTTTTACATTCCGCAATAAATTTAGATAGTTCCAAATTATTTGTACTAAATTTCTTGCTTGAATGTAAGTCGAATTCGATTATTGTATTTCTTCCCGCATATATGACTCAAATTAAGCGCCCTTCTGCTTATATTTCAATCTGTCTCAGATTCTTCGACAATTTGCTCATTGGAGTCGCAAAATCTTTTTGACATCCGTGAGTCATTTGTTTCCATATTTCCGTCACTAATTACTTCATTTTTAGAGCTTAGTATATTTTCCGGCATTAAGTGCAGATGACTAAGCCGTGACAATGGCCGGTAGTTGAATAACAAAAAACATATGACGAATTTCGTTATAGAATATCTACTAGTATAGAATGCAAATAAAAAAAACTATTTAGAATAACAACTCAATAGTTTCCTTTTGACTCTATATAAGCTCTAAGTACCCTTGTGAGAATTCGCTTGATTTTCTCTGTTCGGCAGTCAGTTTGTGGGTAATAGGCCGTGGTAAGCGCTTTCTTTATTCCTAATCGAGCACAGATTGCTCTCCAAAATATTCCGGTCCATTTTCTATACCAATTTGAAGTGATTTGACTTAGGAAGTTATAGTATATTATTATATGTTTTAACAATAAATTGCCAATGTACTCCTTAATGTCAGTGATTCTATTGGGTATGATAATTTCATATTTAGTTAAGTTATCAACAATTACTAATATGTTATCATAACCTTGGCTTTCTGGCAATTTTGGAGTGAAGTCCATAGTTATTATTTTAAATGTCCAGGTTGAGATTGGAATGGACTGTAAAGATCCTACAGGGACATTTCCCTTTACTTTGGACTTTTGACATATATAATATGTTCTTCCATACTTTAACATTGATCTTGAAATCCTTGATCTGATTAAGTTTTCAACTTCTAATTTCTTATCACAGAAACTAAATATCAATTCAGCTCCCTCCTTATTTCTCATAATAGACAGAGCATATTGATCAGCAAAATCATTTCCCAAAATAAATGGAGTAGTCATTCCTTCAACTACATAAGTTTCAATCTTTAATTCTACAGGTCCTTCATTTGTATCAAAATATATTGGTACTGATACAAATCCTGATATGGTAGAAGATCCTGTTATTTGAATTAAATTGATCTTTTGTCCAGTTATTATCTTCAGTGGATTGTTTATTTTGTTGAATGCTGATTGAGATATCAGGGTGATATCTGCTCCAGAGTTTATTATGATTCTGATTTGATTTTGTCCATAATTATTAAGCCATGCCTTAGTAGCCATAGCCTGCACACCAAGAAAGGCACATCTGGGTGGGCATGACATTAACCTCTTTAATGATAAAATATTGTTTTTAGTCTCAGAAATAAGTTGAGAAACATAAGATTTGGTCTTGAACATGCCATTTCTAAATTTCTGAGATATATCTTGTTTTTCAAAGGTCTGTCTGGCTTCTAACTTGCTCAGTGATTCATTAGAATCTAGGGATCCCCTCAGAGAAGACTGTGGCTTCATTTTCAAAGTATCTGAGCCACACTCCAAATCCATTACAGCATTCAGCTGAAGGGCCTTATGAAAATCCGGTTTTTCCTCCTCCTTTAAACTATCTGATGATTCTAAACTTATCAAGTCTTTATTAGAATCATTTTGAGGTGGATTTTCATCTTCTGAACTGGCATTTAGATAGGCTTCTTCATATTCTTCCATGGCCTTAATATACTCTTCATCATGGACAATTAAATTTGCCTTGGCATTTCTAGAACCCTTTCTAGAATACTTGCACTCATTATCCCAATGCTTAGGACTATCACAATGTCTACATGGTCTAGCTCCTTTACTTTCAGGAGTAGACCCTTTGGAAATTGTTCCATCATCCTGAGGGAATTGAGGCTTGCCTATAGTAGGTGAAGCACCAATAAGGTTAGTTCTGGCAGACCGGAAGAAATTCCTCTTGCTTGAACCTTGATCAGGACCTGGTAGATTAGATCTAGTAGTCCTTGGTGCATCACGCATCATTTGTTCAAGCTGCCTTACTCTTCTATCTAGTACATTATCATGACTTGGGAATGGAGTATGCTCCAATGCTTCTTCATGATATTTAATTGCTGCTGCAAAGTCTACTAAGTCCTTGCAACGGTGTACATCTAAGATAGTTGTCCAGAATTTAGGTGCTCCATTCATTACTTCCATCATAACTTCTGAATCACTCATGCTATACACTAGACTAAGTAATTCGGATTTTCTGATATAGTAATTGCTTGGTGATTCTGTTGTATATCCAGCTTCTCTGTAGTATGCTCTGTTTGCTCGGCTCTTTTGTCTGTCAAGCCAGGCTCGGTTCATATAGTATGTGCATACTACATCTCTAAGTGTACCCCAATTCTGCATTGCTTCTCTTCTATAGCTACTTGGTAAAGACCAGAACCATAAATCTGCATCCTTCTCAAGTCTAGTGGGTACAACTTCTCCTAGCTGGTTATATATGCTTGTACTACGCTCTGATAAGTTGTTTATCTTCAAAACCCATTTGGCAAGAGTGTCAGGATCTCCATCCCATTTGGGTACAACATCAGGCTTCAACTTAAGATCAAAGTGAGCTCCTTTATCTTCTTTTCTAGCCCTAGATAATTCTGACAATCTCCTATTATATTTAGCCATATTAGCCTTATAATCAGAAGAGCTATCACTACTTCCTGGATCTCCAGGTGGGCTTCCTGATATGATTCTCTGACTCTTCTCACTAGGTAATCCCCTCTGATGATGTCTCAAGATTGGCCCATGCTTTGGGTGAGGACTAGGTGAATGTGGTGGACCATGATCACTGTCTGATGGCTCATCAGGTGGGAAGCTAGCTTGTGTGTACTTTGGAATTGATCTGAGCTTAGGTTCATAGGCTCTTGATTTTTTACTTAAGTACTGCTTATTATCTTCAAAGATATCAGATAATCGGCGTGACTCAGTCAGATGTATTGGATGTTCTTGATAAGGTGATTTTTTAGAAGTAATTCTTGGCTCAAACATCACTTCTGACTGTCTTCTTCTTATAGACTCAAAGCCATGCTCCTCATGAGGTGGCTTTATTGTTTCTTCTTTTGGTTGGCCTGTCCTAATCTCAATAGGATGAGCCGGTGTTGAAGTTTCAATCCCCTCAAACTCGACTGTAGGGCTAGGGCCTCTTGAAGGTGACTTCACTTCTTTTTCTTTCTTTTCCAATAATGTTAATGCTTTATGATCATACAAATAGGCTAACAAATTTTCCACTTCCTCTCTATACAAAATAGCTATCATTTCGAAATCATTAGCATTCCATGCTTCAAGTGGATTGTTATTAGGTCCCCAGATAGGCATACTAGGTACCCAAGTTTTACTTTTATATAGAATAGACTTTGACATAGTCAAATGCTGTTCTAATATATGAGTGAAATTTTCAAACCTAATTGGATCTAAGTAATATCCAATTAAATTACTAGATTCACTAGTGGTTGGATTTCCAACTAATAAGTCTTCTAGAGCACTTAATAGTGTCTCAACAAATTTCTCAGCATGATGAGGCAAATATCCAAAATCCAATCTTTCTTCATTTGGAATTTGGCTCATAGCAAATGCTAACATAACTTCTCGGCGATGCATCATTCTTGAATCTCCATCATAGGTTCTTCTCAATCTAACAGTACCAGGATACAAGTAAGTCTTGTCCTTAGCTATATCCTCTCTGTCAGCAACTTTCTTTACAGGTTCAAAGCTAAAGTGTTGAATAGGTGAAGCAGGTATGGTGACATTTGAGAATCTATCATCTCTTTCAGAACTGAGTTCTGTTAATGGAGATAGTTCTTGAGCCATTTCTGCTTTCAGAGTTGGTGTAGATAACATTGATGGATAGGAGTTGGAGGTAAGTAAGTTTTTTGTTTTAAAATGTAACTATTGTAAACTAAAAGCTAATTTATTTAACACTCAGTTGTCAGCTGTAATAGCCTAATCCCAGAAGCACAGGAGTGACTACCTGGTTATTTCCTGGAGAACTAAAGACTGTCTCAACCAGAGAATCAGTCCCAACAGTTGGTGTTGTGAAACGGATAAGAATGTCCTTGACAATTGGTAAACTACTTAGGAAACTAAACTGCTAATTGATCACAGTATTTCCCAGAGCGTCCACCAATTTGTAATGTATTAGCCTTATTTTAATACTATTTTTCCGAAAAAGGAGTCCAATGCTCTATCAAAATGTGCAAATACTCAATTCACTACAAGGTAAAATAATTTAAGTATTTGATATTAATCAGTGGCAGCCTAAATAGACTTAGAACCCCTGAAGTCAAGAGTTTACTTGAATATATGCACCCAACTTCGCAAAGAAGGTTTTGAGAGCTGCTTGTGCAAGCTTGTTCTTTTTCTGTAAAAACAACTACTAAAATAAGAATAACAATTTACTGATTCTGAAGCTAGATTTAACTTCAATGCTAGCTAGTTTATATATATTTTATACTATTTGTCAAACAGTAAAAATATTTATAAACGGGTCAAAAGATTAGATATAGAATAAAACACTATTTGGCTAATATATGCTTTATTTACACTAACCTACAAGGTCTACTGTGATATTAACTTATCAGGATCTTAATGTAGTCTTAAGGATTCTGCAAGGATATTCTCAGTATTTGTTTATGTGAATATGCTTTACTGATTCACAATAAATGAACAAAGGAACGGGATTATTTGCAATGTAATAAACAGTCAAATTACTCAACTAGAGGTGACTGAAGTCTTAAACTACAAATAACAATGTAAGGAAAACTAATAATCAGTACTCAATTAAGAGATGACTATAGTATGAGATTATTTATATATTATTAGTTGATAACCAACAACTCTAACTGAGGTGGAAATAATATATAAAAGATAGCCAACTATTCAATTAAGAAGTGGCAAGGGGGAACAAAAGTCAACAACTCAGATTGAGGTGACAGGGGAACAGCAGATCAGTCAACAGCTCAGATTGAGGTGACAAGGGATCTGATTGGGCCAACAACTCTGATAGAGGTGGCAAGGGTTTCCAACAGCTCAGATAGAGGTGGAATTAGATGTCCAACTGCCCAGATAGGGGTGGAGTAGCCTGCTTGCTGCAGTGACACACACAGATGTGGTGGGTTGATGTGATGATATGATTTATTGGTTTTTTATTCAAGGCTGGAGCTGAGCTCCTTATATACATTTTAGTCTGAGACATTTAGAAGATTCTAGAAGATTTAATGATGTCATTCTGGGAGGAGTGATGTCATTTAGAATTTTCTAGAATTTTCTAGAGCATTGTGGAAGGTTCTAACTACTTCTAAGACACTATAGAATATTCTTGGCATAATGGAACATTGTAGAATTTTATAGAATATTCTACAATATTCTATCTAATATTAGTACCTATTAACTAATGTTCCATTGGAAGCCACTGGAATGTTCCAGAGAGTTTCCTGTTTTTGTTGCAGTAGCATATATGATGACATAATGCTCTCGCGCCTGTGCGCGCGCATGACACCCTTCGCGTCTTGCTGTGACCGTCGCGCGCCTCTGTGACCGTCGCGCGCCTCTGTGACCGTCGCGCGCCTCTGTGACCGTCGCGCGCCTCTGTGACCGTCGCGCGCCTCTGTGACCGTCGCGCGCCTCTGTGACCGTCGCGCGCCCTTGTGACAACTGTCACCTGTTATGACGGTTGTCACTCGTTGTGACGATTTTCCCGCGCGCCGTGTAATAAACGCCAGGCCGGTTTTATATTATTATATAATTATTATATTTACTTTTAGTTAGTTATAAATATAATATTTTATTATAATAATATAAAAATATATATATTTCGCCTTGATAATGCGCGAGTATTTCAAATCGCGTTTTGTCAGCGTCGGAGTTTGAAATATCATGTGAATGTCACATGATTACTCGCGCGTTGTGAATAAGCGCTGAGTCGCCGACATATTAATCAAAAAAGAATAAAAAGTAGAAATTCAATAATTTGCTCAATTTATTAGATACAAATACAAAATAAATTGTATAAATTCAAGATAAATCAAACAAATATTGTACAATTTAATCGTCGCAATATAATTACATTTGAATATTTGTTTTCGCAATTTGTTAGGGGAAATTGTTTAAAAATTGGAAAAAACTTAGAAATACATAACATGAATGGAGCTCCTGAGTTCTGGGCAGCCATTCTAGACACTCACCGGTATAGGAGTTTGAGAGAATTTGCAACTGCCATTAAGCATCATGAGGAAGCCCTTCAAACATCCTTCTTCACTTCTTCTACCTCTTCCATAGACAGAAGATTGAAGCAACTGGAGCAGTCACTTAGAGAGCCTAAAGGCTTTGCCTCAAGACCTAACCGTTTCAAGTTTGCAAGATCCACTTTAATTGGTTGGAGTCCTAATATTGGGAAACCTCAGTTCCCAAGAGATGACTCAATTGTCTCTAAAGGGAATACTCCGGAATCCAAGAAGGCTAGGCCTTGTAGGCATTGTGGCAGCCCAAAGCATTGGGACTATGACTGCAAGTACTCCAAGAAAGGAATAAGAAATGCTCGGACAAATTTTATTAGTCAAACTGAAGAAGATATTCAAGCTCAAACAGAATATGATGACCTCTATTACAATTGTAGCTCAGAAGAGGAGAGCTCTCAAGAAACTATAGAGGAATCATCTGATTTGATTGAATTGAATTCAGAAGAGCATTCCAACACAGAATCATCTCAAGCACTGAATATATGCACATCAGTTAACATGGTTTCCACTTCCAATAACCAGTCTTCAGACCCTGAGTCGAGTCAGAGGGGATCAGAGATTGAATCTGAAAGGAAAACCAGCATATATTCAGATAACATGGGAACTACTGTGCAGAAAAGGGCATCTGAGCAGAAATTACAGCGGAAAATGTTGAATGGAATCTTCAATGTCAAGAACTATATTATCAAACTAGCTAATTCCACCAAGAGGGAAATATTTTCCTTGCCAAGACTGATGGCCAGACCTCCCGGTTGTGCTTTCCTTGGAGCACAAGCCACTTCCACTCAAGGATGGCTTGGAAGTTATGGCAAAAATCCTACAAATATTATAGTGGATTCTGGAGCAGACATTTCATTGATATCTCACTCTACTTTATCTCAACTCGAAAATCCTCCAAAGATTAAAAATGGACAGAGAATCAATTTAATTCAAGTAACTGGAGCCTCTACAATATCCGGATTTTTTTATTTCCTTGCCTATTTACTTTGATACAAGTGAAGGGCCAGTCGAATTAATCATTGAAGCTTATGTAGTCAAAGGAATGACTACTCCATTCATTATTGGCAATGATTTTGCAGACCAATATGCAATCTCAGTGATCCGAGGAGAGGAAGGTTCAATCTTGAGCTTTGGCTCTAGTGGAAGGTCTATCAAAGTTCAAAATTCTATTGGACCTTTATTAAAGGATGAAAGGGGTGAAGCTTTCCAAGTTAATGTCACTCTAAAGCTCTCAGATCTAGCTGGAAAAATTAAGGCTCATAGGAAGAACAAAAAAATAAAGAAATCAATTCAATCTAAGGAAACTGAGAATTCAGTTAGGTCTAGCATTGATATAACCATTTCTCCAGAGTCTATAAGTGCTATACCAGTGACCCTGTCCTTCCCAAAGGGATCTGATATAGCATATATAGAGAAGATATTCTTATCTAACCGGGGAGACCAAGATTTCTATGCAACACCTGATTCTATCATTACTCGGAAAAATCCTCGGTTATATATCTCCAATTTCTCAAGTTTCCCAGTGCATATACATGAAGGTCAAATATTAGGCTACTCCCATAATCCGGAAACATGGTTAGATAGCTTGGAACATTTAGACAATGAGCAACTATCCCATCTAAGTGCTCATTCCTATTTGATCAAGAGCATTGCTAGCCAACTTCTCAATCCGAAATACAATTCTATTGATCAGCCTAATACTCAAGGAGAATCAGAAGGTGGCCCAAAGACAGCAGAAACTCCTCCTGATGATATTAGCTCTGATAAATTCTTTGAAGAGATTGATATCAATAAGGATTTATCATTGGAGCAGAAGAATCAACTAAAGGCTATCTTATGGAAGAATCGATTAGCCTTTGGATTAGATGGAAGATTAGGCCACTATCCTGCCAAGGTGGAGATAAATCTTAGAGAAGGAACAAGAGAAATTTCCCGACCTCCATTCTTTGCCTCACCTAAGAATAGAGAGATTATTGATGAGCAGATGGATAAATGGGTCAAATTACAAGTTATTGAGCCTTCCAAAAGCCCTTGGGGTGCTCCTGCATTTATCATTTATCGGCAAGGAAAGCCCAGGATGGTAATTGACTTCAGGCAACTTAATGCCCAAGTCATTCCAGATGAATTTCCACTGCCTCGGCAAGATGATATATTACAAGCATTAACTGGATCTCAGTGGTTATCTACACTAGATGCATTAGCCGGTTTTACTCAATTGGAAATGGCATCAAAAGATAAAGAGAAGACAGCTTTCAGAACACACAGAGGGCTTTATCAATTCCTGAGAATGCCCTTTGGATTCAGAAATGGCCCAGCAGTCTTTCAGAGAGTGATGCAGAATATCCTAGCCCCATTCCTCTGGATATTTGCTTTGGTCTACATTGATGATATAGTCATCTTCTCTAAAACCTTTGAAGATCATTTAATGCATACAGAATCAGTCCTCAAAGCAATCATTGCTTCAAAAATGACCTTATCTCCCTCAAAATGCCATTTTGCCTACCAATCACTTCAGTTATTAGGACAGAAAGTCTCTAGACTTGGATTGTCTACTAATAAGGAGAAGATAGATGCTATTCTACAATTAGAAGAACCCAGAAATGTTCATGAGCTTCAAACATTCTTGGGAATGATGGTCTATTTCTCAGCATATATTCCATTTTATGCTTGGATTGTTAACCCATTATTCTCATTACTCAAGAAGGATGTACTATGGACATGGGGAAATGCTCAGCAAAATGCTTTTGAATTAGCAAAAAAGGCTCTAACTAATGCTCCAGTCAGAGCATATGCTATCAGAGGTTTAGGATATAGGTTATATTCTGATGCTTGTGATATTGGCATTGCAGCAATTCTGCAACAAGTCCAGCCAATCAAAATCAGGGACTTACAAGGAACCAAGACATATGACAAGCTAAAGAAGGCCTATGATAATAGTGAACCAATTCCACAGTTATTGATTGCTATATCAAAAGAAGAAGAGCATTTACCAGAAAATGGCTCTTGGGCCGAGAATTTTGAAGAGACTATTGTTCATGTTGAGAGAGTAATTGCCTATTGGTCAAGAACATTAAAATCTGCAGAAAGGAATTACTCACCAACGGAAAGAGAAGCCTTAGCCTTGAAGGAAGGGCTAGTGAAGTTCCAATCCTATCTTGAAGGAGAGAAGATCTGGGCTATAACAGATCATGCCGCTTTAACATGGAGCAGAACCTTTCAAAATATTAATAGAAGACTGCTCACCTGGGGAACCATCTTTGCAGCATATACCGACCTCAAGGTTGTGCACAGAGCCGGTAGAGTGCACTCGAATGTTGACCCGATTTCGAGATTGAGACGGCGCTTGCCCAGAGAAGATAGCCCGATATCTGATAAGATAATATCAGTAAGCCTAGAGGATAGAGAGAATGATCCTCTGGCAAGAATTTATGACGAAATCTCACCTGAATTCGAAGCCGAGATATTGAATCTCGGCAGGCACTATTTTGAAGAGGAGTTCAAAGAACCGAGCCGATCGGTAAATCTCAGCATCTCTATTGAGAATTCCTTTTTGGGACAAATGAAATCACCTTATTTGAGCGCACATGGCTATAGTGTGCTAATTGGAGCCGATCCTAATGAAATTATAAGTTTTGCTAAAGGGTATGATGAAGATCAATATTTTACAAAAGTTATAAATACATTAAGGACCGAAGACAATTGGGTTAATCCTCAATTCCCGCAATATTCTTTGGGCAATGAAGGATTAATATTCTTTGAAGACTCTCAAGGGAATTCTAGACTCTGTGTTCCGAAATCAAAACGCTCTGAGATTATGTCTCAAATGCATGATGAGCTATTTAATGGCGCTCATGCCGGATATCACAAAACATATAATAGGATCGCAAGTGGCTACTATTGGCCAAAGATGTCGCGAAATATTTTACAATTTGTGAATACATGCGATATCTGTCAAAAATCCAAGATAAGAAGACATGCACCTTATGGACTTTTACAACCAATCCCGATCCCGACTCAGCCGTTTGAAGTTATTACTATGGATTTTATTCCAGAGCTCCCCACAAGTGACGGCTTTGATAACATCCTAGTAGTAGTTGATAAATTAACAAAGTATGGTATATTTATTCCATGCCATACTACAGACAATGAAGAAGAAGTCGGAAGGTTAATATTCAAGCATATAATCACACAATATGGTCTCCCGAGACAAATTATATCTGATCGAGATCGCAAATGGACAGGAAGATTTTGGGAGTCCGTTTGCAAACAACTGAATATTAGAAGAGCTTTAACTACAGCGTATCATCCTCAAGCAGATGGTCAGACAGAGATAATGAATCAAATATTAGAAGTCGCTTTGCGCGCATATATTGGACCGGAACGGGCCGATTGGGCTCCCTTATTGGACGGATTTGCATTATCATACAATACAAGTGTTCACACTATCTCAGGATTCACGCCTGCATTTTTATTATTTGGATTTAATCCGAGTACTAAAACAAGTTACCTATCGCCTGGAAAGGAACCCGTTACTAGACCAGATATAGTAACTCAATCTGCAGAATCTGATCTAAGGGGGTGGAGCGATCAAGCTGACCTCATGGTGGAGCAATTCCGAGCCAATAGAGATCAAGCCAAGGATGCCCTGTTATTAGGACAAATATTCCAAAAGAAGTATTATAATCAAGGACGACTCACAGTGGAATTCCAGGAAGGCGATTTAGTCGTCTTGAATCCCCACTCCTTATCCTTATTGAAGAACATTAAAGGAAAGGGTCAAAAGCTTCTAATGCGATATGAAGGACCTTTTGAAATACTCGAGAAGATTAGTCCGGTAGCATATAGGCTCCGAATGCCTGCGTCATATGGGACTCACCCTGTCTTAAATATTGCGCATTTAGAAAGGTATTCTGAGTCACCTGAGAAGTTTGGAATGCGACCTAAGAAAGAGTTTAATCGAGAAGATTTTGAAGAACTTCCAGAATATGAAGTCGAAGCAATAGTAGGACAGAAATGGTCACGATCACGAAGTGGAAAGAGAAATCAAATTTACAGAGTTCGATTCAAAGGATATTCGTCAAACTTTGATGAATGGCTTACTAAAAAAGATTTGAAGAATGCTCCTGCAGTTCTTCGTGACTGGGAAAATAAAAGAAAGAGTGCGCAGCCGCCATCCGAGACTCACGGAGGTCTCACTGGCCGACTCGGCCTCTAAATAACCAAAACATCAATATATGCACCATATATGCGCTGTTATTTCTTTCATTCTTATATATTCTAGTAAAAGAAAACGTTTCCACATCAAAAAAAGGTTAAAAATCACATATGGAACTCTCCCCAGTCACCGAATTGGACTATTCTATCAAAATCGTTGAAGGGAAACCTTCGCAAAACGAAGTACTAGTTTCTCATACACTTTATCCTACCCGAAAACCACTGCATTATCGACTTAATGAATACGATTGGATTCCTATTGAATACAATGGAGTCAAAGTCTATCGCATTCGAGAGTCTCTGGCATATTATCTTTGGGAGTATCATCTCTCGAACGTTAAATTAACTTGTATTGCAGCAGATAATTACACTCCTATCCTTTCCGACTCTACTATTTCTTATTTTATTCCCGAAGGGAAGTTTCGCGAACTCTGTATAACACCTGCACCCTTCGGAAACCACCAAGATCTCATAACAAACCCGTTGCTCGTCACTGGTTCTAGAACCTTTGTAGCTCAATGGTTCGATGCATTTCAAAAGAACGGTTTAAAACTCGAGGCTTGGATGGATAAAGCAAAGGCCAGAAGTCTGCGACTAGGCAGTCAGTCCACTTGGAAATGGCCTGACGATCCTTCTCCCCCTTTGCCCTACGCATTGCGTGAAAATTGGAACTTGGAAGACCAGATCGATCCGGAATATTGGACTTTTGAGGACATATGGGGGATGAGAGCCCCAAAGGTTTTTTCGAGGGGAGAGGCTCATCTCTCAATCATGAATAGAGCCTTGAGACGAGTTTTTCAAATTCTTAATGGTTCTAACAACTCTATTCCAGTCAATGATACGAGCCTAACCACTCCCGGACAATCTCAACGCGCATATAGTCATCCATCTTCCCCATCCAGCTCTAAAACCGACAGTATTTTCAATTTTTCCCCACCAAGCGATCAAGCAACGACTTCATCGTCAATAATTAATCAACAGGAAGAAATAGTTAACGTTATTCCTATTTCTCCTGATTATGATAATTGATTAGATTAACATCTTATTTCTTTTATCATTTAAAACAAAAGTATTATTTATTTTTCGTCTAAAAACAAAGTATTATTTAATTCTCAGAAAGCGATTGAGTATTATGACTCAGTCAAAAGGAAGAGGGGATTTTGTGAGGTATCAGCTTTATCTCATAATTTTCTCTTAATTTTCTTTGAATTTATTAATATTTTCTCGAATTTATTGTATTTTTATTATATTTTTATTGTGAAATATAGGCTCTATTCCTTTTAACTTCGCATAATAATAGCATATATGAACTCATATTATGCTATTATATCTTAGTTAATTTATTATAATTTTTAACTAATTATTTATATTTTATTTACTTAGTTATTACCTTTCGGCACTTGCTGCAGCTCAGTTTGCGCATTTTTGAAGTCATGTGACTTATTAGATAAGCCTCTGGTGTCGGGATGTCACAAAGGTCACGAGTGTGACTACCCGAGTCACACAAGTCACGAATGTGACTACCCGAGTCACACAAGTCACGAATGTGACTACCC
This sequence comes from Hysterangium stoloniferum, assembly GCA_015178975.1. Lineage (NCBI taxonomy): Eukaryota > Fungi > Basidiomycota > Agaricomycetes > Hysterangiales > Hysterangiaceae > Hysterangium > Hysterangium stoloniferum. Next base: position 47,905 of record WHVD01000151.1, on the reverse strand, counting down.
GAGTCACACAAGTCACGAACGTGACTACCCGAGTCATTATTAGGTTCCGCCGACTCATCGTTTGCTTCCGTCCCCGGGACCGCGGCCTTGAACCTTCATGTTCAAGCCAAAGCTTAGAACCCTTGTCTCAGAGAGGGGAATCACATGTTAAACAAAGGGTAAATAATGAGTAGAATATGAGGTCATTATGATCTCACTAATGACCTCATAAACTAAATAGTTAGCTAATCATTGAGTTATCAAAATGTATATAAGGAGGGCTAAGTTTCCAATAAAATCATCTTATCACACACATATTTGCAGCACAGCACCAGCTTATCTAATCATCCTAAGGACAATAATAGCCTTAGTCTGATACACTCACTGCAAGCACCTACACTTGCAGCATCTTGAATCTTTGTCAGCAACTCTTGGACTTAGCTAATCATCTAAGTTCCCCTGCCTCACAGCTACCCTTTAGGCTTATTAATTAGATAATAAACCTAATAAGTATCTAAGTATCTTTACTGAAATCCCTGCCAATACTAGATTACTCAAGGCCCAGCCCTAAGTTTATTGAATTAATCAAGTACAAGCACTCAGATAATCCAATACAATTTATTTTCTCTATTAATAAATTATTTAACACCTTGTTAAATAACTATTAATAGTTACAAATAAGCATACAAGAATCCGAAGCTCTTATATCAAGTCTCTGCCAAGTTACTGCGCATATATTCAGCTTCCAGCCCCTATTCTCAAGGAATAGTTCTTGTATTTGCTAAAAGAGTCATACACAGTTCTATTGAACCTTTCAATAATCAAAATAAGCATTGATTTGAGTTGTTTAAGCTTCATAGCGCAGCTCATTAATCTATCAGTATTTAAATTACTGGACCTTTGCTTGTTTTATTGTTGAAGCTCTGTGACACTATAGCATATATTGAGCTATCCAAGAGAATCCCCTGAATACACTACATAGACCTAACTAACCTCCAAATTTCAGGTCTGTATCTACAGTAGTTCTTGAGTTATTCAAGAATCTTTGCACAACTAAAATCATTGGAAGGGTTTTGTCCCTCACTGTATATCTCACTGTGAGTTGTACTGCAATGGTCAACTCTTCTACTCTCTCGTTCCAACTGTCACAAGCAACTGTACAGTTGCTCTAGTGATGTGTAGTGTGTCTCCCTACTAGTACTGTCAGTCTAGTAATCCATAGTATTGTACAGAACTGTCAATACTGGTTAGTAGTACTCGAGTAATCAATATTCTTCATATATTGAACGGTCAGAATCTATCGACTCTTCACAGAACTCCTGTTGTCTCTCCTCATCCCTAATCATGAATGAGGCCATATGTAGTTGTAACTCTGCCTGCTCTTTCTTTCTTTCCAAGTTGGTAAGTCATTTTACTCGGACAGATCCAGCAGACATGGTTACCCCCTTTTTTGATGCCAACAAACTTCCCACAGGGGCAGTTGTGGGATTCATGACCCTCATTCTTTCAGGAGAAACATCGCCCCTCTGCTCAAAGTTGATTCATCTTGCTCCGACTTAATTTAGGATGCAGTTCAAGAGTGGTACTTCCCAATCCAGATGGCTTGGACTGGTAATTTTTCGCCCCTTGACTATCAGCCTTCTGCCCCATCTGACTCACTAGGTCTTTCTTTCGGGGCCATATCTGAGGTGATCTGGATGATGTGTTTTCCCTTCTCCCTTTTCCTGCCATCCAAAATTCTTGTGCTGCCTCAAATCGGGTAGCAGTTTTGATGAGTTTCTTCCATGATGTATTGTCAGGATTGAGTCCATTATCTAACCATTTCTCTTTAATATAGTCATATACCCCGTCCCACACAATTTGCTTTAGTTGTAGCTCATGGATGTCAGGAAACCTCCTCACATTATTTTTGACATCTCACGCAAAATCACGAAAACATTTTCTACCCTGCCTGGTGGATGTAAGTTGCTTTCAAAGATGCACCTTATAATCAGCAGGAAAGCAATAATCGAATAGGCCATCATACACAGCCTTCAAAGTCCACTTCCGTCTGCTCAAAGCTACATTCTTCATATAGAAGGAGCTTGCCTTTCCATCAAGGAAGTATATAATCAATTTAACTACCCACTTGCAATCTAACCCATTGATCTCTGCCCAGAGATCATATGCGTAGATGAAGGCTTCAAGAACATCAAGTTCAGCTATGCCATTATATATCACAGCCTGCTTCATTTTGACTCCAGCTAACAGTTTTTTAGTCCATTTAGCATCAGCCTTTGACCATTTGCACTTTTCGTGTCTTATTCATGTAGAGCTCAGTGAGTTTTTCTTTCCATGCTTCTTCTTCCCTGTTTCAGAATGGCTCCCAGTAACATCTTCTGACCCCGATCCTGAATCAGGTGAGTCTGTGCTCCTTCTACTGATTTCCAAATCAGTGGAAATACTACTGGCTGAACCATCTGATCCATCACTACTAGATGGGCTACTTGAATTGGATGGTGGTCCAAACTTCCCTTGCCCTCCTACTACAAAGTACCCACCCTCTGGCACTTGTGAAGACTCCCATACATAATGGCTAGTAACTTTCTTGGGCTTCTGCTCTTTTTGTGGCTGACTATTCTGCATTTTACTCCCTTTGTGCAGGTTCTTTAAGGGATGTTCGCCTTCCATTCTTCCTTTCCCTTTGTTGGACAGCATCGGCAACTTCTTTTTAGATCCATCTGCATTTACAGGTTCTAACATGGAAGATGTGGTTTCAGTTGTCATAGGTGCATTTTCCTCCACCTCAACTACAATGGTGCTTAGATTTAGGGAGACAGGGGGAAAGGTTACTGAACTCTCTGACCCTCTAATCGTTCTCCCAGCATCAGGTAAGGTCCATGTTTCTGGTAGTGGCCCAAGCTGATCTTTGTCAGACTCCAAACAATCGGACCATCTAAGCTTAGTGGCCTGGCTGTACTCAAGTGCCATACTTTTGGCCATTCCCTCCTTTCTTTCATTGTCATCACCACTGCTCTCCATTTCAAACCACTCTGGAAAGAAAAGCAACTCTGGGCAGATGAGAGGTTTCTCCTTGAGATGCTTCCTCCGGAAGGTCTTTCAAGGTGCAGCTAGCTCATCAGGATACAATAGGTTATACTGGTACATCCAATTATGGAGAGTTACCTGAGTATGGAGGTATTCATTCATAAGGGAAAAAGAGCTGTCTCTCTCCCACTTTCAAATGATGATTCATTCGAGGCTTCACTACTGGGAACATGGTCATTTCCACCAGATGTGGCCATTGAGGAATCAGAGGTTATTGTCGATACCTCTTCTGTTTCAACATCATGGTCCATCCTCCCTTCTCCCCCCTGTTGTGAAGGGAGGATAGGCTCGGGGCCCATGGCATTCAGAGGCAAAGAAGTAATACTCACTGACTCAATGACCGTATTGTTCATATCATCAACTACCACCTTCTTTTGGACAATTCTCTTGCTCCAAATGGGGATTGCACTTCAGACTGTGCCTCAGTGAGTGACGGGTTGATTAATCTTGGACATTATGGTGGTAATGGTATGTATTTGGTTTGGTCGTGTGCACACATGTTATTGTTAAATCCTAGTGTAAGGGCGACTCTCTAGACCACACTGACTCGCACTATGACTGAGTTGGGGCACTAGCAGAGGGAATCTGAAGTAAGTTTTATACCTATCTATTATATACATACAATGTACATTATTACTTACCTAGCAGAGGGAATCCGAAGAGAAAAGTCTAAGGAATCCTCGGCTAGCATGTGACTAACTAAAGGTGCAGCTGAGTTTGAAAATGTGATAAAAACAAAGTACTCTTATCCTTGACTTATGAGACTATATTAAGGAAGGTCAGGGATGAATTTAGAAAACTTGAGATTGTTCCCTGACATCACCCCCCCTTTTAAGATATGGCGTCCCGACATGCTGTTGCTGCCAATAAAGTCCAGGCTTGACCTTTCGAAACTCTGGAATCTGGGTCACTCATACTATGGTGTTTGGAGGTTGTCTTGATCCTCGAATAGGGCCCTGAGTTGTTACTGCCTCTGGATGTCGTGTGTGGAAGTCTGCTGTCAGAGTGGGAGCGAATACCATATATCCTGGTTCCCAGCTATTATGTTCCATGCCAAAGCCTTGCCATTTTATGAGGTATTCAATTCACCCATATCTCCATCTACTATCCAATACCTTCTCAACTTCATACTCCACCTCTCCTTCCACTACTATTGGAGCTGGTGGTGGTTGAGAATGGCGGCCAATAATTGGATCCTCAATTTTTGGTGTCAGTTTCACCACATTAAATACTGGGTGGAGTCTATTCATTGACTTGGGCAGTTCCAACCTATAGGCAATTGGTGAGACCTGTTCAAGTATCTTGAATGGCCCTAACTGTGAAGAGTGGTAGAAGTTCTAACCATTCTATATACGAAGAATATCGACCGTTGAAGTACGATACCATGATGTATTGACTACTTAGTTCAATACGGTAGAGAGAAGTAGCTATCTAAAGTAAGGTAGATAGCTAGAACGAATAAGCAGAATCGACTGGTTAAGTGCGATTCTGGACAACTGCTCGAGTGCAAGTAGAGTAGTTAGAGAGTTGAATAATAGAGTAGCGTGGATGTAGTCCACGCAAGTTGAGATAGGGATTGAGTTTTGACTGATACAGTTCGAAACTCAGTTTGAATGAGTAGCTAAAGCCCGTCTGTGACGGTCGAGACGATACACCAATCACAACTTACAGGACACTAATAGGTGTCTGGGTAAGTCGTGGTTGCGGTGTAAAAAGTGTCTGAGTTCTAAACTACGGGCGCTAGAATACATAAGTCTGGCGTGTGTGTGCCCACAAGAGTCGATGTACCGCATACATAGGTTGTCGAACTAATTATAGATATAATGAAAGAGAGAAAATAGAAATAATAAAGGAAATATAGTAAGAGCACATCCGACTATATTTCCTGAGTGTATTTTGCTGTAAGGTATCCGGCTATTTACTCTCTCAAATAATTAACAAGTGTTGACACGGCAAGGGATTCAAGAAATAAACAAATAAAGGTCCAGTAATTTAAATACTGATAGATTAATTAGCTGCGCTATTAAGCTTAAACAACTAAAGTCAATATTTGTTTGGTCTCTTGACAAATTCAGATGAACTTGTAGTGACATGCTCTACGAAAGTTAAGTTCTCTTTGAGAATAAAGGTTCGGGAGCTGAATGTATGCGCAATAAGTTGGCGGAAACTTGTTGTAAGCCTTCGCTTTCTTGTAGCCTTTTAGTTTACTATTTATAAAGATTTAACAAGCTGTTAAATAATTTATAAATAGAGAGATTGTCCGAGAGTCGAATATCCAAGCGTTTGTTTAAAGATCGATTAACTGTGCTGTTAAAATGGGCTCTTGAATAACCTAAACGGGCAGGGATTTCAGTAATGAGAATTTAGATTTACTTAAGTGATTAGTAAGCCTAAAGGTTTTCCGGGAAGCTGAGGGAACTTAGATGAATTAGCTAAGTTCAAGAGTTGCTGAGAAAGAGTTCAAAATGCTGCAAGTGTAGGTGCTTGCAGTTAGTAAATCAGACTAAGGCTATTTTTGTCCTTAGGATGATTAGATAAGCTTATGAGCTGGTGCTGTTGATAGTAGTAAAGTAGTTTTTCTTTATTCAGTGATTTAGGCCTCCTTTTATACATGTAGAGATTTTTGCTTAATAATAGCTAAATAACTAATTAGGAAATTATTGGAAGCTTCTAAAAGTTTCTATAATTCCGCTATGATGTCATAGCTATCACCCGACTCGAAGATCCGAACCGAAGATCCGAACCGGTCGAGTCAGAGAATAAACCCGAGATGGCCGAGGGTGGAAGCAAAATAAGCCGTGGTGCCGAAACGGAAATAAACGCGGCCGGGCGGCTGCGAAAACTACTCGCGACGATTTGTAAACACGTCGTGACGTCGTCGTCACGTGATGTCACGTGATCGCGCGATAATAATGCGCATATATGTACTAATATAATATAATAAAAACCCGGTCTCTCGAAATCAGATAACCCGGCTTTATTATACTTATATTTCGACCGCTCTAGGCTTCGATTACATAATATGATGTCATTCGAAGCTTTGAGTATTCGAAGTTAAAAGGAAATAGCCTAATTCTTGAATTAATAAATAAAATAAAATAGAATAAAATAAATTGAAATAAATTCGGGAAAATTAAGGGAAAATTCGTGAATATATACTAGATACATCACATTCGCCATACCTCTCACACTAACCGAAGGTGTGAAAGCTTCTTTGAGGGTTGGGCCATTTGAATATCACTGGCATCTAGGAAAACTTGGTCTCCTGCCTTGAAGTTTGGCTGGGGTTCGCCGACGGTTGTAGTACTTTGTCATCTCGTCCTTTGCTTTAGCCAATGCTGCTTTTGCCTCCTCAAGAGTTTCAGCCATTCAATCTCAAAAATCGTTTGCTGAATCCACCTTGCTGGATCGAAGGTTTGGTTCAAAACCCATTCGTGGATGACGTCCACAGTCTAACATGAATGGTGTCTGTTGTGTAGATGCATGGATATGGTTGTTGTATTGAAATTCTGCAAGTGGAAGAAGGTCCACCCAGTCTGTTTGGCGCTGATTCACAAAATTCCGTAGCTATGTCTCAAGCTCTTGGTTGACTCATTCAGTTTGTCCATCAGTTTGAGGGTGGTAGGCTGTGGAATAGGCTGGTTGAATCCCAAGGAGCCGGTACAATTCCCGAGTGAAATGGCTTGCAAACTGTGATCCACGATCTGAGATGATTCTCTGTGGGAGTCCATGATGCTTCCACACATCCTTAAAAAAGATCCGAGCTGCACCCACAGAGTCAACAGTTTTGTGTGTGGGCAGGAAATGTCCCCGCTTTGTCATGAGATCTACAATTACCATAACTGAATCATACCCTTGAGATTCAGGTAGGTCAACTATGAAGTCAACACTGGTTGTATCCCATCGGTCTGCTGGTGTGGTGTTTGGGTGTAATTCCCCAATTGGCATTCGACGCTGGAACTTGGTGCGTATACATGTGTCACAGGTCTTGACATATTGCCCTATATATCGTGATATGCCTGGCCACCAAAAGTTGCGACTTACTAGCTCTAAAGTCTTCCATCGTCCTGCATGGCCAGCAACCCGAGAGTCATGGTGCTATTCCACAATCCTACGCCTCAGTTCTGGGTCGGTTGGGACATATATTTTACCCCGATACAACACCAATCCATCTTCCTCTGACCATTCCATTACTCTGATAGATCGGCCACCAGATTTCCAGAGTTCCTTCACTGCCTTGATCACCGCTTCCTCCTGTTCACCCTTCTCATTTCCTTGGCGAATAGCAGTGAGGAATTCACGTCCTGGCCCATGTATTGATACACCCTCCATGGCTCGAATTGCAAAGAACTCTGGCTTAAGTAGAGTGATGTTTGAGTTGTCTCCTTCACCTGAACCATGGTCAGACCGGCAAGAGAGTGCATCTGTTTTACCCATAGAGCGCCCAGGTCAGTGGTGCAGTTGGAAATCAAAATGTGCCAGGAACAGCAACCATCCGGCCTGTCTTCGGTTTAGCTTTTTTGAGGACATGAAGTACTCGAGGTTTTTGTGATCAGTCCATACCTCCACTGAGTGCCCTGCCCCTTCTAGGAAATGTCTCCACTTATCAAAGGCACGAATCACTGCCAGCATCTCTTTGTCATGGATCTCATAATTGCGTTCAACAGCTGACAGGCTTTTTGAGTAAAAGGCAACAGGATGCCACTTTCCATCATCCAGCTGTTGTGAGAGGACTGCTCCAGTGGCATAGTCTGATGAGTCAGCTTCAACTCTAAATGGTTTTGAATCATCAGGCATTGTCAGAATTGGTGCATTTGTAACCAGATCCTTGAGGAGAAGGAAGGCATTGTCCTCTGTCATGGTCCACCTCCAGTTGGTTTCCTTTTTTGTGAGATCAAACAGTGGTCGCGCATGGTGGGAGAAATCCGATATGAATCGCCTATAGAAGTTGGCAAAACCAAGGAATGCCTGTACCTCCTTCCGACTGGTAGGAGTGGGCCAGTCACGTACACCTGACACCTTGATTGGGTCCATCTCCGCTTGGTTTTCAGAGATGACTAGACCAAGGTATTCAATCTTTGTCTTTTCAAACTCACATTTCTCTGGCTTAAGGTAGAGCTTATACTCGCGAAGATGCTCTAGAACCAGTAATAGGACATGCCGATGTTCCTCCAGCATCCTGGTGAAAATGAGAATGTCATCCAGGTAGACACAGACAACTCCTTCTGCAATCAAATCTCGGAAGATGTCATTCATCATAGTCTGAAAGGTTGCTGGGCTATTAGTGAGGCCAAAAAACATGACTAAGGGTTCAAACAACCCTCTATTTGTTTGGAAAGCAGCCTTCCACTCATCACCATCCTTAATGCGAACATTGTTGTAGCCCCATCTGACATCAAGTTTTGTGAAATATCGTGCCCCTTTTAATTGATTCACCAGTTCTGAAATAAGTGGGAGTGGATATCGATTTTTTATTGTTTGGGCATTCAATGCACGATAGTCTTGTACAAGTCGAAGGGAGCCATCCTTCTTCTTGATGAAGAAAACTGGGGATGCCATGGGTGACTTAGAAGGACGTATCCAACCAGTTGCAAGGTTTTCAGCAATAAAAATATCCAGCTCTGTCTGTTCATTGAGGGACATAGGGTAGACCTTGCAATTGGTTGACTTTGCATCAGGGATTAGTTCAATTGCATGGTCCCAAGGTTTTCTATCTGGCAATGAATTAAATGACTCCTTGGAGAACACATCTTCAAAGGTGTGGAGATACTCAGGGACAATGTCTCGAAAACCTTTTGGGCTCGGTGTATTAAACCTTGCACTAGCCTCTGCTAGTCGCTGAGACACTGTGGCAGATGCTCGAATCTGACTTGGAGTCAGTTCTGGGTGCAGCACTGTGACAAATACCCGATCTCCATCTTCAATTAAGTCCTCTATTTGGTCTTCAACCTCATCAGACTGATCAGGTAGTAAATCAGGAATTGGCTCTTCTGTTTCCTCAGATGTGAAGACTGGGGCAGGGGCATCTCTACAAGCTTGTAAACATCTAATCTCTTCACGTGCCCTGAGGGTTGAGATTTTACACTCTTTACAGTGTGGGTTACAACGGGTCATTTTGACTTCTTGTGTCTGCCAATTGATCTCGGGGTTGTTATCCCGAAGCCAGGTATAGCCAAGTAAAAGGGATTCCTTCCCAAGCTTGGTGACTGCAAACAATGCCTTTTCTGAGTGATCCTTGTAGCGGAGGACCAACTCAGCCACTTCGGTGATTGAACCTGCTTCATTGGGTGTCCCATCAACATTGTATACATGAATTGGGTAGATGAGTGATCATGTGGCAATTCCATTTTCATGCACATAGTCTCGGTCAATGAATAGACCAGTTGCACCACAATCAACCAATGCATGAGTTGATCAGAGAAGACCAGTGTCAGTTGTTTGGAGCTCAACTTTTAGGTGTAATGATTTGGCAGTTGCCATTGAGGCAATAATGAGAGATTTTGGAAGACGACGTTCCCAAACTGGTCTTCTACGATGTGAATGGACTGAGGGAGACTTGGGTGGGTTAGGTATGACTTGAATTCCAGTGTCCTCACTCAACAGAGGTTCAACTTCTGATGTATTAACTGTACATACATCATCAACAGAGAGGACACTGAATCTATTTGAAAGTGGCAGCGAGGGCATACCCTTCACTCGCTGCAGTTGGGAAAAACCAAAACAGGCTGTAGATCAGCCCCTCGAGGGGAGTCATCTGCTTCAGCCACCCTACTACAGGCAATTCGGACATCCACTTCTGCAAGAAGGATGTCCATGGCCATGTCCTGTCCCTCTTCATCAAGGCTAGTAAGTAGGGAGCGGATTCGTTGTAGTTTTCGAGGGCAGTCACGACTGATATGACCCGGCTGACGACACTCGAAACAGAGTGTTGAGGGAAGACCCCGACCTTTGGTCACATCAACGTCCATCGTGTTGATTGGCCTAGAGGAGGGTAGTGTCGATGTAGGATGTGGGGGAAGTGGGGGGACGACACGAGGGAACGTCGAAGGTTTCAGTGCAACTGGTCGCGTTGTGACACCTGCTGAACGAAAAATTTTGTTTGCATTTCGGTTTCAGTCAAAGCGGGAAGCGGCGTCATACCAGCCTTGCTTGTCGTCGTCCTTCGGGCGGTTCTCCATCGTCGCAACCTGGGTCTGGATATTCGGTAAGAGGCCCTGTCGATATTTCATTATAATGGCTAACGCGTCTTTGTAACCTGCAAGGTCAACGAGTTCGTGAAACTCGTCTGTGTACTCGTCGACCATTCTTCGGGCTTGATGCTACGTCGTTCCTTCTAACTTGATACGGGCCGTAGCTGCTTCGTCAGCTGGAAAAAACTCGCACTCGAAGGTCCGCACGAAGGTCTCCCATGAAGGCACCGCGTCTCCTTGACTCCACAACTTCATGAGCCGATTTGCGAAAAGGGCGGCTCGACCGGTCTTCATGAATGACACCACCCATTGAACCTTCGTCTCGTCCATCTGGAACTTCAACCCATTTATGCTGATGTACAGCAGACACGAGTTGTAGAAGGTATGTCCGCCAGATCAATCACCGTTGTACGTGTTTGGAAGTGGAACCTTCGGACCTGAGTTGGTCAAAATGGCAGCAGAGGTTGATGTAGGTAACGCAGGCAGCTGGTGGAGGATTCATTGGTGGTTGTGTTTGTACAGTGAGTTGCTGAAGAATTTGCTGCAACAGGTCCATATTTTGCTTCTGGGAGGCTTGGAGATCTCGAATGTCGTTACTGTGCTGTTCCAGCACCTGGTGGGGATCGGTAATAGAAGTCAACATAATAGTAAAAATGAGGGGAGGGAACCACGTGTAAACTTGAAGTAGATTAGATCTGTATAAATGTTTGAACTCGCGATCTTGAATATGGTTCGAAAAATAGCGGCGGTAACTCCAGTCACTCGATGTGAGACTTTTCTTCTGTAAGGGTGACTCTCTAGACCACACTGACTCACACTATGACTGAGTTGGGGCACTAGCAGAGGGAATCCGAAGTAAGTTTTATACCTATCTATTATATACATACAATGTACATTATTACTTACCTAGCAGAGGGAATCCAAAGAGAAAAGTCTAAGGAATCCTCGGCTAGTGTGTGACTAACTAAAGGTGCAGCTGAGTTTGAAAATGTGATAAAAACAAAGTACTCTTATCCTTGACTTATGAGACAATATTAAGGAAGGTCAGGGATGAATTTAGAAAACTTGAGATTGTCCCCTGACACTAAGGTAGGCGTCACTTTAGTTCAGCACCTGTTTATGTAAGCAAAAAAGTGACCTACTTGCACTCCTTTCTGTGCTTCCACAACATAGATAATCTGTAATTAAAGCCCAGGGAAGTGGAGTTGGGATCTATTCCTCCAGTTCTCAGGTTTAAAACTTGAAAAATAATTCACCCTTGCCAAGTAGTAGGACTTACAAATTTTAACTTTTTTTTTGAGTCTCTGAATGCTTAAAAACTTGTTTCCATGTGATTCCGAGATTTTGAAAATTTCACAAGTGTCAGTATTGGCCGCTTACATAATCATCATGTGATATATTGGGCAGCCTTGTTTTAAGGGCCTAAAATTGGGAAAGAAAACTGTATTAAATTCAAATATATGTACTTATCTTACTTACATAAAAATTCTTTTAAGAAAAAGAGGGTATAGCTGCACATGTACTTGTGCAGTAAGCTGTGCACTTGATCACAGGCCACATTACATAAGCAGCACAGTGGCAAATGCATGGTTGCACAGTTCTACTACCATGCCTCAGAAGTCTAAAGCTGCACAATCTCACATCAAAAACCTTGGATCCAAGGCACAACAAAAGCCCTCAGTGATCCCAGATGAAAAGATACCATGGCCATCGTACATTACCTCCAATCATGCTTGCACAAGTATGGCAAGCTCAAATTAATATGCCTGTACCATTATAGTGACTCCAATTCATTTTTTGACTTCATAATAAATTTTTCAAAAATTTGATTCACAAATTTGGCCGCTCTTGGTGCTTAGTAATATGATTACATAAGGTGCTGAATTAAAGTGACGCCTACCTTACCATTATAGTGACTCCAATTCATTTTTTGACTTTATAATAAATTTTTCAAAAATTTGATTCGCAAATTTGGCCGCTCTTGGCGCTTAGTAATATGATTACATAAGGTGCTGAATTAAAGTGACGCCTACCTTAGTGGGTGATCAGTCCACTAGTAGAAAATATAAAAGAATACGAAATTGAAGACAAAATACTCAAAAAGTGTAAGGTTCGGCTTTAGAGATAGCATAATCCTTCAGTTTGAGCTCTTACAAAGAGGAACAAACAGAGTAGGAATAGGCTCCAATTCAAAAAAACTACTGTAACTAATGGGTGGCTTCCCTATTTATGCTAGCATTCGTAGACTAACCTCCTTAGACAGATAATAGAAATGAAACGGTGTAATGATCAGAAAGTAATCTACCCTCTATTTACCTCCTGAGACAAGGCGGTGGACCGCCCCATGCCAAGTCCGCCACCAGGTCCGCTCCCGTTACAATTTGTCACAAACAGTGACACAGATAGGGCCACTCTAGAATATCTAGCCGACATTGTCTGGTGCTAGCCGGGGGTATAAACTCTAGCTACGGGATATCTTACTTAAATTCCTTCATTCTATGGACCATTTAGGCGCCCTTCCCAATTCCCTGATGTTGGGTGGTTGTGGGCAGCGGTTCCCTATCCGTTTACTAATGATACATGCTTTTATACTAAATATACAAGTGAGAGAGAGTAGTGTTCAGGAATCAAAAAACATAAGCATCGAACAATCAAATAAGAAATTGAATATGGAACCATATATGCTACCAGACTTTCTATGGATCTACCAGTGTTCAGCAAAGCATCAGGTGAAGGATTTAAGGAAATCCTGTATAAGGGGAAAGGATCACCTGTTACGTGTTCGAAGAATTATCCTTTTCGTCGGCTGTGGTAGGCCTTGGTATAATTTATAATCTTTCTGGAATTCTTAGATGGCCGTGTGACCGTATTGCGCACGCGCTTGCTTATCTAACAGATAGGCGAAGGTGAAATCTGAAACGCGCCCCTTTGAACCATGGCCCCCGACCTCCCGCCTATCGTAGCTGCACCCTGGACACTCACAGGGGAAGTGTACTGGTTCTTTCCCTCAACGCCATCCCAGCTGCCTGAGGGTGCATACGCTCCTCTCGAAGCTACATCATTTTATGCATCGGAGGAGGCTGGTAAATTTCGTGGTGGCCCGTTTGGCAGTACACATGTTCAAGTTATAAGATACAATGATTCACCTGTAGGTAGGAAAATGATGCCCGAGTAGGATGTACTTTATATCCTGACTAAATGTTATCTTTAGGACCTTATGATGAGCTAATATATATACCTGGACATTTCGAGACTCCAGCTGGGAAGGCGAATCTACGGATTACCCGGATTTACGTTTCGACTGACGCTTCGATACACAATGGTGAGGGTCAAAACTATATCCGTCAATCGCATTTATATAATTGCCTTACTTACAGGGCGAAAGAACTGGAATATTTGCAAGCACAAAGCACGGTTCGCCTTCACGACGCTTGAACCAGAGAAGTCCAACTCCCCTGTCAAGATCGAAGTTTTTCCCCCATCGCCTTTAGACGCCAAGCCATTTTTTTCAGCTGTTGCGACTCCAGCAAGCTATGTTCCACCTTTCCCGTTTACCACATCAATCGTTCCGATGGATTTGACGTTGGTGCACCCCCCTCTTCCCGATGGCGGCCCAGCCAATCCAGTTGACGCTGGTACTGAGCAATGGGTCTCTATTGTCCCTCATCTGAAGGGATGGGGGCGGCTTACAAAGTGCACACCTGGAGGAGACAATGATGGCGTTCCAGCTGGCGAATATGCAGATGGTGTTGGATTTCCCAAAGTACAGCCATACTGGTTGGGACTTCATGTCACAAATATGACCGTAAGTTTCCCGGAGGCGAAAATAGTCGATGACAAGAAGGTGAGGTAGAGGAGAAGAGTTTCATTGCATTTTCCATGTAAGACTATAGAAAGAAAACAACATATACTACCCTGAGAAACTTATAAAAACAAATATGCAAAGGCGATACAATGAAATGTCCTATACTATGCGATGGTATATGTTGTATGGATGTAGATGATGAACTGCTGCGAAACGAAAGGAAGAAACTATTGCAAGCCGGCTGGCCATTCAGCACGTCGTCGCCATCGCCCTTCGTTATCAAATCGCGGATTCCGGGGGTACACAAGTCCGTCACCCGAGCTACGTCCGACTGGGACTAAAGAGATAACCCAGTTAATAATCAAAGGAGATATGCACATACACGCCGACTCACATATCCAACCCCACTTCGATGACCCCATCGTCGCCTGCCAATTCGCCCGCTTACTCCCAAGCCACCATAGATTACCTTCCTTTCCGATCCTTCCCCATTCAGCATCCCACTGTTTCAATATCCGTCTCCGTGATATCATACTATTCCAAGGAGCGCGACTACGGCAAATATCAGGCGAATCAGGCATATCGCGCGTTGGTCCGCAACAAGACATCTCCGTCATCTGTGCAAGAACGCTGCGCTCACGCTCACGCATACGCTGAACACCGAGGTATTCGACTGTGGTCATGTTGTAAAGAATGAGATGAACCTGTGTAGCGAGGAGACTGATGATGAATATGATGAATATTGCGGAAATGACGATGAAGACGATGTGCTGGGGATTGATGGGGGGAGTATCAGTCCGGGCGCTCGTGCGGACGACGCGAACTAGGAGGGAGACGAAAATGAACGTCGTGAATATCGTGCTCCACTGTAAGAAGTTCACAAAGAACTAGGTCGGAGGTTAGCCTAAGGCCGTGACTTATACGCGGACATGTCACCTTTTGATTGAAAGCTCCAACGCATTGGCCGATCCCTGGATATTATATTAACATAATAAAAAACACAGAGCGGCAGCAGAAGACACATACAAGGACAATGGTGATCATACTTCAGTACACACTGCAGGAAATTCGCCATTAATCAAAAGGAAAAAACATAACTCCACAAAAAAACACCCACCGTGTCACAAGCACGACAATGACGTGCTCTCATTGGTTTTATAATCTCATCCCGTCGGCAATATCGATGTTCAGGTAACAATACCGGATCCGTCCGTGGTCTTCGAGAATATAACGGCGGTGGCAACCCCGAATCACCATCTGTCCGCTCACGGCTATTAGCTCGCTCTGGAGATGGCTGCCTAGCAACATGAGCAGCGGCAACAGCAGGGATGGCATCCATCGGGCCCGCTTCCATGTTATTTGGTTGTGAAGTTACTGCAGGCTTCGATTGTGTCATGTGGATATCCTGAGGATTTGGAGCACCGACAGAGCCCCTAGTATCAATGCTACCGCGACTGTCGTGTCCTTGACCGTATGGAGTTCCACGGATGGATTCTTCATCTGAGGAGATGTAATTCAGGTAATCAACTGGTGGTTGGGGTTGTACGGCAGGAGGTGGTGATTGAGAAATGAACTGGCAATTATTGAAAGAAAAAGTCAGAAAGCACGTTAAACACTAGATATGCCAACATACAATAGTAGCATATCCCGGAGATGTTAAAACAACCTGTTGGTGGGGTTTACGGTCACGATCTAGGTAGTTTGAGGCACACCCCACAAATCACTCACTCTTCCATAAGTCCAGACAAGCACAAGGAACAAAACATTGAAAACAACAATGAAGGCAACTGTTTAAGTAATGGATAAAACGTATGAGTCAGTCAAAATTCAAGACTCAAATGTGTCAGAACTCGCCTCCCAATCGTCTTGATCCCAGCGCAGAGCCCTCTTGACGGATCATAGGAATGCAAAAAGTAGCCACATAAGTGTAATACTACACTCTTTCTGTTTAGACTTTACGAGGAATAAATCATAAGTTGATTCACATACAGCATAACAAAGTATTGCCACAGAGATACCGACTGCTAGCTTCCGCTGAACCCAAGGAATAGGACCCTTCCGAGCTTGTCTCGCTCTTTTAATAGCATAAATTTCGGAGAAGCCTATGCATTTACGCTCACGCGTCTTGCTAGACCCCGACAAGGGCATAGGCAAGCAGAACGGATTTCAGTTGAACTGCGGCGGGAAAGGGTTTACCACATGTCACACACAGGGTCGTCGCATGGTCACGTCACCAACTTCACGATAAGAGACATTTATTAACAGGGTACTTCACAGCGTATATGACAACTCTGAGAGACTAATGTAGTGCAGTGATACAGATGTGGGAATAAAGCCCGATCATTGTTCCGAGGTAACCTGCCGTACATGCCGGAATCATGTTTGTTTTGAGGATCATCAGTCGTCAGTTCAACATGTTACAATCCTTCAAGTTCGGAAATGTCGTGATGGATCAATGAAGGAGAGGCACTGCTCAATCTTGAAGGTGGTCGAGATCCTGAGTCGTGATGGGCGAGCGACGACCCTGTATTCTTCCGGGAGGGTGGGAGTGACCCTGCATCATACTGAGACGGCGGGAGCGGTCCCGTATCGGACTGGATAGGAGATGGTGAGCCTGTATCACGCCGTGAAGGCAGCGATGACGCTGTCCCACGACGAGACGGTAGCGTCGATGATCCAGTACCGCGTCGAGAAGGCCCAGCCACTGGAGGCGTGGGGGATCTCGTCTGCTGCCGGGAGGGCGACTGCAGCACGTCACTGCTATCCTGCCTCTGGCTACCGCTTTTATTTGAATTCCTCCTCGGGATAGGCGACTCTTCCCGCGTGCTCACAGGGCTTCCTGCCTCACGACTATCCATGCTCGATATGGTGCTCATTCGGGAGATATTTGAGCCGAGAATGCGTACCGTTGATGGTGGGTATACTGGATGGCGATCCAACATCGCTTCGTCTGTTTCCTGCATTGCAACCGATGCGAGCGATTGGAAGGTAGACGCCATGTCTTGAAGGTCATTTGACGGCAGGGCCATTCCCCCATATGATGATGACGATGAGCCTTGAACGTCATATGCAGAAAGACCCTGTATGGGATCGGGAGTCTTTCGGTTGTCCACATCTTCGACGCCGCGGATAGAATCACTCTCCGACCCGCTATCACTATTCTGTTCGGTATAGTCCTCGATACGACTCAGAACTTGTCCAGCAGCAGTGAATGATAATGATCTCCTCTGGTGATCTTCCTCCGACAAGATAATGGTCTCGACAAATGGCCCAGGCGACGATTGTCCCGAAGGCCGTCGGTTGTGTGAGTGCATCAGTGGTGTGTTCCCGCTACGTCGCGAAGGTCGTTGAGGGCTAACTTGCTCCATGTCAGTTCTAAAGGGAGTTCGCTCGCCATAGGCAGACAAGCACCGATGTACAGCGAAATGATAAGCCACCTATGAGATGCATATTAGCGAGATGTATTATTTCCAAACAGAAACGCACGAGGATGATTAACGAGATCACTAGCCTGAATATCGCCGCACCTAACCAATCTCCAAAGGAAGCCGCGTGCTCTTCAGTGCATGACAACCCATTTCCACTCCATACTATATCAACATCCCAATTACAACGACCTTGGATGGAATGACTTTTCTGATCGGCTGGCTGCCACAAGTGCAATAGTATTAGGTTAATGATTGAAAGGCCAATGATCATGGCAGACGATAAATATGCGAGTGAGTGAATGGTGAGGTTGGTGATCATGCTATGTCGATGGAATTTGAAAACCCGTAGTAATAATGCTGCTTCGCTGGCGAAAAAAATTACTGTGAATAATGAAGCAATGGCCATTCCGAGGGCAAATAGCGAACGGACAGAGTCGTCCCCATGTACTGCATACACAGCCCGATTATTCAACAATGGCTTCTAGCGCGAGAAGAAAGAACGCTTTGGCATACTCACTTCGAAAAGCGATAAAGTATCGGACTGTGCAGTACCCAGTCCAGAGCAAGACTATTGTCGAAAGACCAATTCCCGCCCATTTCCACATTCGACTAGCTCGCCGTCTACGCTCTTCATGCACGCTCTCAAGGGGTTTGTTGGTGGGGAAGAAAGGGGAGAGGGGAAGGTGACTTCTTAAGCTTGTGAATATCGAAGCCAGATCAGCACAAGGACGGAAGTGTCCTGTGTCACTGCGGACCTCTTCGCTTTCCTCAAAATTGATACCCGACGCGCTGCTTACAGACAGGTATTGGCCATAGCGACTTCTTTGCTCCGGCGAGAAGCGTGGCGACACCCTAGGAACTTCCTGGGATGGTCTATCGGTCATTTGGATAATAAAAGATGCTACCGACGCCTGGGAAAGAAAAGACAGGGGGATTTTGCTAGTAGGTCAGGTGTAGGGTAATAATTGAATATATGATAGGTTGGGTGGAAACAAGACGCAAGAAGGCCGACCCCATACTAATAGCCCTGTAGATCAGAAGGCAATCTTCAGATCTCAATGATTTAAACCAGTAAACTGGGTTTGAGGCTGTGCTGTAAGGGATATACTGTGACAGAGTGTGACATAACGTAACTCGTCTGGTTAGACGCGTTCTTTACTTGGAACCCCGATATTTTCATTTACTTAGGAAGGAAAGGAGAAGAAAAAGTTAGGGGTACCGCGTAGAAACCTCGACTTCTACATAATTCAATAATTGTCAGCTGATTGTCGTGCATATGTCCACCATTTCTCGAAGAGGTATGTCCTCAGTCTTGACCAACGTGTGTATGCCCAAATTATCCCTGACAACGCGTAGATATACCCAGTGGGTCGCATAACTGTGATGGATCGCTGCACTCAAGCTGATTGACATGCAATACAATCAAGCACCCCGCCCAGGCCAAAGGCATGACACAAGCAATTCACAGGCAGTGGTCTTTGTGATATGTGTTGTAGCAATGGTGCTCCTCTTCTTGATTTGGAGGCGAGTGTCCGTGTTAAAATCTGTGGTACAGCATCGGTAAGATGTCACGGATGCTGTTGAGTCATCCGCGATCTCACGACCTGCACAATTCGCACGCTAGACTAAAGACATTCACCTCCAACGAAGGCGCTATCCATTTGCCAGATGAAGACGGCCCTCCTGCCGAGATCTTCAATGAAGATGAAGAATTGGACGAAACTGACTATATTATGCAGCACCACGATCAACAGCAGTCGGGGAACTCCAACGTATCACCAGCACTGCCTCCGGCCCAATCAAAAGATGTCGCTGACTCTGTCGCTGATTGAGTTAGGTTTATTAATACTTAGTTTTCGAAAAACTTAGTTCCGCTCTTTCATTATGATCTTGGCTTCAGACATATAGATCCCTGTAACTTTGTTCATTTCTTACTCTTCTGTGGATCTATCCCTATTTTCCCCAATCATCCCATCCTTCTATTTAAGTATGTATATACCCCCCACGAGTCAAATCCTGATATATCGAAGAAATGTCAATATATATCCTTGGTTTCGAATAATGTATTGATTATCCTTGCAAGATACTAGTACTCCTTCATACCCGAAGGTAATCATCTCTAGACGGACATTAAAATTCTATTTCCCCTACAGGTACATTATTTTCTTATTCACAGGTTGCATGCTGCGACGGTCGCGGAAATGGTAATGGGGCGACAATCCTATACACTCTGCAAGGTTCTCTCGAAGTGACCTTTCCATAGAATGAATCCTGTTACAATGTTAAAACCGCATGGAACCGCTGTCTAAGCTAAATTCTGCGTACACAGTCCACTGCGATATCTATAACATACATTGAATATATGGTAAACAGGGATGATTAAGTTCAGTCAAGCTCAACCAGGCCTGGGACTTTGTTCAATCTAAGAAAAGGTCGAAGAGGAAGTTAGTTCCTACTGTCAGAAAGTGGAGCCTGATAATAAAATACAATACATATGAGTATCTATATGAAACGTAGCACGTGTGTAGTACGAGACTGAGGTGTTGGTGCAGGACAAGTCCCCCGAGGGGCCAGAAATATAACGTAAAGAAATAGCTTCAAACAAGAATAAGATAGGCAGGTCTAGTGAATAAATTACTCTGTCAGAAGACGTCATTAATATAGGGGGAAGAAAGCATGGGAGAAAGGAAATATAGAATAAGGGGAAATATGAGACCACGGGAACAAAGGGCTATACGGCCACATTTCGGTTCCTTATGTGGCCGAGTGGTCCCTTTGTATTTTGCCCCTGCAGGTCTTATTCGTCGAAATATAGCAATAGAGTTTGTTATTGTTGTCTAACACTCACAAGTGCCACAGAAAAGTCTGCGGATTATATTGAAAATAAATAAATAAAATAGGCGTGGGTCACGTGGTTTCCTTTTATGGAAGGTGCGTGACCTAAAATTTGCCTCAGTTTTGTTTTAAGAATCTGTCTAGCCATTCTGTGCTAAGACCTATTGTAAGTGTTTGGAAAAGGAATAAGTATTTGGACTTGTGTGGCCAGAGTATAACATTTTGTACAAAAGTGGTGGTGACTTGTAAGTGAACAGCACCATGATTTTGTCTTCTGAAATGGTTCGATGGAACAACCGATTGATATTTCTACCATAGAAATGATTGGCAAAAGTCACAAACAAGGAGCACTAGCCAAGGGAGTATATGCAGGCAATCAGATGAATCTAATCTTTTGGTGAAGCAGCCATCATATTTGACACTTTCCGCGTCTACTCGAGTCTTCAGGCGAGAGGAGGCACTGCGGTGACGGAATCTCTGGTTATTTCTTTTTCCAACATGGTCACTAGTCCCTTGTCTTAGCTGAGGCTTCGCTGATTGGACTGGCCAGTTACGTCCACAATGTCGTCTTAAATATTACCCCGGGGCTGCCGTCTGCTATATAGTTCTGATTGCGTCTCTGTTTGTATGGAAGGAATGTAAGGGTGTCGATAGCATCGTCCAGAAGGTTCAGAACACGATCAAGGATATATGTAGACACATTCGAGTTCCTGAGTTTCAAATGCACAGATCAGTAGCTTAAATTAATTTCAATTGCAACACATTCTATATTGAGATTTTATAAAGTTCATATGGATATAGCGCTTTGAGAAGAAATTAAGAAACATCTCCCTGTAAAAGACCCGGTGCATCAGGAAAGTGGGAAGATCAATAAGTATGCCGTCTATATTAGAGAGTATTTGCAACTAATAATTATCAGCTCCGGAATGATCCGGACATCAACTCCACCTATTATTTATTGTCAATCAAAATATTTCCCAATGTGTGACCTAAAATGTGACAGCTGAGTCTCCAAACCGGGCTCTTTACCCTAACAGACGTGTTCTCAAGGCCATCACCTTGTGTTCCAGTGGTCCCCAGTGAGTTCAACCTGTCCCCTCTGTTTTCTATGCTAACTGACTCTTTTCTGAAGCTGTCATCACATTTTCCAGGTTTCTCAGTGCATCCAAACCATATCCTTTCTTCCTAATCCAACACATGTGTTCTCAAGGCCATCACTTCGTGTTCCAGTGGTCCCCAGTAAGTTCAACCCATCCTCTCTGTTTTCTATGCTAACTGACTCTTTTCTGAGGCTGTCATCACGTTTTCCAGGTTTCTCAGTGCATCCAAACCATATCCCCTCTCCCTAATCTAACACGTGTCTGCAAGGTCCACATATTCTGAGTGCCATGTCCTACCAATTCAGGACCGTGTCGCCTTCTGACTTCTATCACACTTCCCTTCTCTCGCCCTCACCTCCTCTCCCATCATCACATGTGATGCCCCTCACGCCCACACTCCCATCTTCAAAACATGCAAGATACTTATCTGAAGCATCCAACATGCAGGTCCCACACCCCCATAGTCCCATGAATGTGGATACCCCCATATGCCCTCTTCCCCCCAACTCCTCTTCCATGGTCAACGCCCCCCAACTGGTCACTCCAGTCAGGTCATATCCACACCATCGCCAGGTCACTTCGGTCACATTATCTCCATGAGTGTTTGAAGGTGAGTCAGACACTGGCATTTTCACTGATGGCAGCAAGGATGCCTCTTCACCCACCAAGAAGAGGACACAACGATGCAAGCCCAGGGAGGAGTTCACTGTTAAGAACTGGAAACTGACTAATGTCGGTGGCCAACAGGGACTGATCGGAAGGACTTGGCTTCAGCTTATAGGCTGCGCCCTCGCAAATATCCTAGGATGTCCTTAAATTTCGGGCGGGCGAAGACTAGTCCTAGTGAGTACTTTTCGGCGTGATACCGATCGGAATCGAAGGACAAGTCGGGCGTCGGGCCAAGGGGTTGGGGCCGGGAGTGGGCGAGCGCACGTGAAGGCGGATGGGGGAAGTCTTAGTATGAGACTGATACAGGTGTATGAGGGTATTCTGAGTCGATATTCTGATTGCCTAGTAACTACAATTACAGCGAGTTCATATACAAGTAACAGGCGTCTAGAAAATACTAATGGGGAGAAGGGCGGAACACGGTTTTAACAATAAGCTTGACTAGGAACGGGAAGTTTATGATTAGTTCGGAGGCCAATGATAACCGAGAGCGGGATTACGGTAAAAGGAAATGGTTCGAGGACTACAAATATAGATAGACATATGCGAAACATAAGATTGAACGGATCAACATAATAAAGGGGACGTATCAAAGTTTGACCAGACAATACGAGTTATTTGACGTGGGCGTAAATGGAGTTTGATCTTCGCGAAACATTCGTCAGCTTCGGGGCCGATGGTTTCCGAGAGGATGACTTGAAACGTTGACAAGTGGCGATAACCTCGGGGCCGATAGGATTGCGACACGGTTGTAACATTCACGACCAATGACCTCAAAGCACTTTTGAGTGCAGTTCTAAATGTCAACCCCTGGATGTGTGCGTGTGGGGAGTCAAAGGACAAGTGGCAGGAGGTGTCAGTTTTGGTCAAACAGGCTAATGCGTGTGAGGGACGTTCAGCTGATACACTGAAAAACAAGGTGTACAGTCTCTTGAAAGCTGTTGAGGTGCATTTTTTTTTTCTTTATGTATTTTATTTAACAACTCTATTAGACTCGAGGTGTTAGCACATGGAATTCTCTCGCTCGTGATGCAGGTCTTTTCACTGCCATCTCAGGTCGTTTGGATTCTGTGGCAGCTCTCAAAAAACTGGCGGAGGAAACAAGGGAATCTGATCGCGAGAAAGTGAAACTGGTATGTTGTTCTTGATATTATATCTTTATTCTACTCACTTTTTTTAGGCAGCCAAAGCTCAGAAGACTGCTGGCTTGAACTTGCGTGATGCAATGATGAAGGGCCATTCACACCGATCCCTGAAGAAGCGCACTCAGGACGATCTTTTTTCAGCCACAGGGCATTCTGACATAGCACAGGAAGACTCCTCTGGCTCTGGCATATCAATGTTGACGAGCCGACACACTTCGAAGAGCAAAAAATGCCGTGAAGACACACTCGAGTCAATTATCGGCCTCATTCGTACTTCAGTGGATGCGAGGGAGGTTATGATCAGTGAGCAACGCAAGCAGACAGAAGCGTTCGTTCTGGAGGTGCGTGCAGCATGAGAGGAGGCGCGTGCAGCATGAGAGGAGGCACATGCAGCATGAGAGGAGGCACATGCAGCATGAGAGGAGGCACATGCAGCATGAGAGGAGGCACATGCAGCATGAGAGGAGGCACATGCAGCATGAGAGGAGGCACATGCAGCATGAGAGGAGGCACATGCAGCATGAGAGGAGGCACATGCAGCATGAGAGGAGGCACATGCAGCATGAGAGGAGGCACATGCAGCATGAGAGGAGGCACATGCAGCATGAGAGGAGGCACATGCAGCATGAGAGGAGGCACATGCAGCATGAGAGGAGGCACATGCAGCATGAGAGGAGGCACATGCAGCATGAGAGGAGGCACATGCAGCATGAGAGGAGGCACATGCAGCATGAGAGGAGGCACATGCAGCATGAGAGGAGGCACATGCAGCATGAGAGGAGGCACATGCAGCATGAGAGGAGGCACATGCAGCATGAGAGGAGGCACATGCAGCATGAGAGGAGGCACATGCAGCATGAGAGGAGGCACATGCAGCATGAGAGGAGGCACATGCAGCATGAGAGGAGGCACATGCAGCATGAGAGGAGGCACATGCAGCATGAGAGGAGGCACATGCAGCATGAGAGGAGGCACATGCAGCATGAGAGGAGGCACATGCAGCATGAGAGGAGGCACATGCAGCATGAGAGGAGGCACATGCAGCATGAGAGGAGGCACATGCAGCATGAGAGGAGGCACATGCAGCATGAGAGGAGGCACATGCAGCACGACTTGCCAGTGATGAGATTGCGAAGTCACTCATTGATGTGTTGAGACAGGGGTTGTTGGGATGATGTTTGTTTTTCTCCATTTTCTTGTGATTTTATCATAGTCGGTTTTCTCAATAATATTTTGTATACAAAAAAGATAAAAGAAACTTGTTTTATTGTGAGGAATACAATGGAATACAACAGAGTAAAATTAATCATGAAAATATATATCTACAGTTGGCGGCATGCAACCATAACGAATAGATGTTTGATTCGGAGTGAGACATGCATGGGCATTGCACAATAGGACACCAATGCGATACATTGTTCCACACTGTGTCCCCAATATCTTCTGCTTCGCAACTGAATTGAGAAATGGCCAGTCCTGAAGGATGAGGCCAAATCCATGCTCCACTGAAATGCGCACCCTACCCATTGCCGTGTTCCATGCACGCTGTTCTTCAGAGAGTGGTGCAACTGCAGTGTATGAGCTCACCATGACTGGACTTGTGCCATATGCCGAATCTCCATAGATCTGAAAGTATCGGCGCTCAGGGGGGTCATCTAAAGTCAACCCTGGTTGGATCACCTTCTGCTCTAACATCGCTAGGAGCCCGCTCTCAGCTAGAACTCCCACATCATTTTGAGGGGCATGAAATGGTCCACTGAGATGTACCATTAGCCCGTTGGGGGCTACAATGCCTTGGAACTTCATGCCGTGGCACTTCTTGTAGCCAGTGTACACAAGCTCCTGAAATTCACCTGGTCGACAGGTGGGACGGATTGTGCAATCGATGAAGCCGAATATTGTAGATGTGGGTGCTCCAAAGTTATGAATGGCTTCGGCATATTCTTGAAGACAATCCGGGTTGACAACCCCTTCTGTATCCCAGTCTAGTAGATGATCCCACCGGTTGTTGAGAAATTTTGCTGTGGAGTTGATGAGATCAGAGATGACACCCTGCAACAAGTTATATTTGGCAGATAGAGCCCACTATTCCTCTGGGCTACGCAATCGTGCACAAAGAAGTGTGAATGCCTCGACAGCAGTGGCTTTGTTGTGGTTAGGAGTGATAAGGGGATCTGGGATCTCAAGGATTTGGCTCAATAGTATGAGCTCATCTGCTGTGAATCTATATAAATACGTTAGCAATGGTCATCAAATCAAAAAATATCCATACGCACCTGAATGCCCAAAGACACCCCAACCGCCCAAGCCTGTTCAGATAGTCCACAGTAATCCTCTCTCCTCCCTGATCTGGCCGAGGTCGTTGCTTGGGTAGTGCAGAAATGGTTGCAAGAGTTGCAACATTGGCTGCATCGTCAAGTTGGAGTTGGATAGTGGGGAACAAAATGGGTGATGCAGTGAGAGGCTGTGCTGTGCAACGTTGGATAAAGACATTGGCAATAGTACTGGCAATGAGGGCCTTCTGTCGCCTGGAGAGTGTTTTTCTCAATGGTCTTGACTGCGTGACAGACATAATTATGCTACAACTAATGTTGAATACTAAGTACCACAGGTGCCAATATTATCCAACATAATATCGGATCAAAAAATGCTAATATATATTAGTTGCAAATACTCTCTATTGTCTAAAGCCATCTAGGAGAGCTAGCTAGCTCAGCCAGACGAGGCTAGGGAGGCTAGGGAGGCTAGGGAGGCTAGGGAGGCTAGGGGGGGCTAAGGAGCCTAAGTAATGGGTGTAGACATTCCTAAATCCCTGATGTGTACCGACTTACGGAAGAGCTGGAGTACTACTTTGCGAAAGATATGGACTTAGGATAGATATGCGAGCCAACGATTCGATTTCCTCTCAGGATACATGCTATCAACTGGCGCATCTAAATGTTTGACCTAACAAAAAATCCATCCTATTCCATCCCTATTGCTTACCGCTCTCACGAAAGTGGCGGTGGCGTTAGGCCGGGTCGGGGCTGTATATGATTTCGAAAACCGTGAAGTCGTTATCGCTGCCGCTTAAAGCTCCAGAAGTGACTGTTATGTTAGTGACAGAGGGGCCAACTGTTGTCGTTGGGGGTTGGGTGCTGGGTGAATTTTGCAACCCGGAGCCATTGTTGAATTGGAAAATGACCACGATCCTGTACTCCTCATCCTTGGGTTCTATCTCGAATACATCGCTTCGAGAGCCCGACGTACCATTCTCACATCTTCTCCTGATCCTTCGAAGGTGGTGGTCACTATTCCGTCCAGCCCAACCGCAACTAGTTGGTTGTAGCTGGCATGTGATGTTGCATTACACGAAACTACCATTCGAGCTGGAATTGATACAGTCGCGGGGTTTATATTAGCCCCAGAGAGAGCGAAAGCACCAGTGTTCCGTGCGGCGTCGTAAGTGCCCCATGATGTCACTGTGTAATTGCACACTGATTAACCTGTCAAACTCAAAATTCAAAATTCATGCTAAGCTGGTAGGTGACATTTGCACTTAACTCATTGCTGTCAGAATCTAGACCTGATACAGTTGGGACACCGTACTGGATTCGGAAAAATCTGAAAATCTGGTCTAATCTGATCTTTGGAACAAAGTGGGAAAAAGTACCGAGGAAAATGCTTAAAATGCGATCCCACTTCTAGCTTATTTTTTTCCACTCGCGACTTCCATGCTTATACTCACACGGAGAACTTCCATTAGGTAGTGATCCTCAGGATGTACAACTCAAGTTGAGCTATAGATTCTAAACAGGAAATACCGCTCTCTGTATAATCGTATCTTAGAAGACAATGATTGGCAATTTTTGATTTGATTGCATTGCGAAATGTTATAGAGCATACATGTGCGGGTGACGTTGCCGTAAAAATGCAGAGATGCAAATGAAGGAAATAGCATCTTTGCCTCCCGACTTTTCTCATTCACATTTAATCACAATTCCATAAGGTCTGCAACCCTGCAATAAATGGGATTGCAGTCACCCCCGCCAACCATCGACGACAGCCTGGTGCTGTCATGATCAAACATTTGTTATCCAGGTTCACTATATTTTTTTATTGGCATACCTTTCAAAAGCGTCTGAGTGTCTGAAATAGACTAGGACTACGTCATACTGGGATGGCCAACTGTCGACAAGTTTAGGCATGGCAGCAGTTGGGCTGCTATGATCACGTATTTGATGAAAAGGTGTTGTCATATATTGGATTCATATTTTTGAGAAAACGTCTAACGTGCAATGGTAGCATGTACGATTCTAGAATCACCGAGGTGTAGCACAGCCAGGCAGCATATCAGTAGGGCTGTCACGATCAGTCGTTCATCAGTGAGGTATTTCCGTGTCGTTGCATGCTTCGACAAATTTACCCACCTGCTTTATTAGGTTAATATATAAAGCTTTGAACCCCCCCCCCCAAGGTGGCGAAGAGGGGGCTGAGTTAGGTCGGTCAGACGCCGTCGAAGCCATGTTTTGGGAGGTTGGATTAGATGCAAGGGTTGGAGGTGAGACTGAATGTTTTCCTCAGCCAGGAGATTTTTTGTATAGGACGATCACAATGCTATCACCACATCGCACTCCTTCTCAGTTATGCCGCCATCATTTCTTCCCATGCTCATCCATTCCTTCCCATTGTCGACTAATGGATCCCCAACGCCAACCACATGACGCATAACTGGCCACGGGCTGCTATTCTCCTACCGAGGACAGCTTTACGTTTACCCACTGGTCGCATTATCCCATCCATGACCTTGACGCGGTGATGTGGCAAATCGGTTCGTGTCAGTCATTCCATCAGGCGTTGAGGTCTTGGGTCTATGCCGAGCAATGGTTTATTGTCGTCAACGTAGGTTATGGAGCCCCCACCGCCACAAATAGAAGGTGCTAAGGGGAATCCTCTGACCCTTGAACACCGATCGTGACTTGTAGTGATCCTTGTTTCTTTATGTATATGCAATTATATTGTGTCATTTATCTCGTTTCTTTTTCCGTTTTCAATTATATAATTCCTTGGGGTCTGCTTCTCCGGTTCTTTTGATCAATCTCATATCTTTCATTGCATGTTTCCCTCCTCTTACTGGCGACCAAGGAACGGTGTTAACTCATAACAGCGCTGGATCAAACCTTGGCACCGAACATCCTAAATTGAATAGCGCACGGCATTTGAATTTGTATCTACTGGCGGTGAATACCGAATAACTAGCAAACCCTGCACCATCGGTGACGATATCTTTAGATTCTGGCTTGTGTGCATGTTCAATCGCCCGTTGTCCAGCCAGTGAATCTATGAAGAATTGGCAGACATCTAGGTAGAGAGATATTGGCGTCTATGAACTTCATGTTTTTCTCGTGGCAACTCTGGTCCTGGAGCAGCATTGGATAGCCCGAGCGCCACCCGAGCACACCACTTGGAGAGTGACCGTGGGGGTGTGAGTATAAGTGCAGAAACCCAACGGAAACAAGGAGCAGTCAGTGCCCTCCCTCCCCCCCCAATAAAAGGAATTGATGGATCTGGTGATGAGAAATGCAAAGAACGTGCACTTGCCTAATCTTTACTTAGTGGCATTGAATTATGCCACTTCAGGAATTCATCAAAGGAAATCATTCCAAATGGAGGGTGATGCACCGCGACACCATCTTTATAGATGTAATCAAGCTGGATTAGAAACACAGCATGCTCTTTGGCATAAAATGGTCGAAAAATGCGTCCATTAATTATAAAATCATTCTTGAAATAGGCGAGAACGCCTGTAAAGCAGTTAACTTTCTTTACCTTCCGAACATCATCGCACTCACCGTTATTACTCTGATACAGTTTAGAATCGGGGATAGAGATGCGTATTAATCGAAAACATTCCCAGCGTCGCGAGATGCACGTAGAAGTACTTATTTATGGAGGCTGTAACTCAAGGTGATGCAGGGGCTTTTTGGTTTCTTTCTATCGAAGCTTGGCGATAAAAGCAATCTTCCCACCGTACCATTCATCTGGAGCGTTTTTTACCGCCAAGACCACTAAGGGTGTCTTTGAGATGTTCTTCCTCCCTGTCAAGTTCTACCCGTGCATCCTTCTACCCAATACGTTGATTGATGGTCGTATACATCATCATTAATAATTCCATGCCTTGTTGGCAGGTAGGTTCCTTTGCATGGGCCTCTTCGTAGACTTCACGGTGTATGAAGCTCTGAGCTCGGGCACACAGAAGGTTTTCCACCATTGGAGCACCAACTTCGTTGGATTTTCCATGAAGATCCTTCAAACTGGACAAGGTGATGTCTTCATAGCTCTGTATACGCCCCGAGGAAGTTAACCCGACGATTTCCCATTGACAACCCCATGAAAGATGTTTATCAAAATATATTTGATGATTGTCACTATGTGCGATGATCATCGGTCGGTTTTTTCCTTCATAAAAGATCGGCACCTTTGGGCGATGGCTTCCGTTCCGGGGATGCTGGTGGGCCCAGCTTAAGTCGTGGGGCGTTCGTGTAAGAGATAGCAAAATCGCTAATTTGACTTAATTTTCTTTTGCCAAGGGAACACGCCTCGTTGTTTACTTCGATCGCTGTCGTGTCAGCGGAACGCCATTTGCTCGGAGAGTCATTAAGGGCTATTCAATAGATCATTCCTGCCACCTTATATGCATTACAATACCCCACTCACGAGTCTCAGATTCATATTCTTGCACTTTACTATCTATATTAATAAGACCTTCCTCGGTCGGGTCAGGGAATTCATCATAGAATTGTGAAGATCCCTATGATACATGGTGGGCCTATCATTTAAATCGACTCTGACTGGTAGAGAGAAACTTACACGTGAAAGGTGAGACTCAGAGTGCACTGATGAGGCGCTGGAGGGTACTTTTTATGGTAAGGATGTGAGATAAAAGGGTTTTCGCTATCTAAGCCGGGGTAACCTGGAACGAGCTATTAGGAGCAACATAGGTAAATAAGAACACGGCGTGGCTCACAGGTGGTGCTTGAATCTTTGTAGTCTGCATTTTCTGAGGCTGCTGTTGCTGTTATAAAAGTCAGAAGGAGTGACAGTTGGTATGTGCTATCTCTTACAGTTCCCAAAATATCTGCTATTGGCGGGTACAAGGTGCGTCCGAGTCTGACTTTGAAAGATTCAATGCTCGAGCGTCTTACTCCATTCCGTTAAATGAACGCCATTGCAACTTGGCGAGCTAGTTCGCCTTTTGTTCTCTTCCACCCCCATCCTGCCACCCAAGATGCTCAATTCTGCCCTCCCCGAAGAACTACAACTCAAAGAATGCGAAGCGACTGTCAGAGTATATAATATGCTTGGCCGGGCTTCGGTATTTAAGAGAGCAAAAGATGGATAGCGCGATAAAGAGTTATAACAAGGCTACAACTTCATCTTGAGTTGTAGCCTTGTTATAACTCTTTATCGCGCTATCCATCTTTTGCTCTCTTAAATACCGAAGCCCGGCCAAGCATATTATATACTCTGACAGTCGCTTCGCATTCTTTGAGTTGTAGTTCTTCGGGGAGGGCAGAATTGAGCATCTTGGGTGGCAGGATGGGGGTGGAAGAGAACAAAAGGCGAACTAGCTCGCCAAGTTGCAATGGCGTTCATTTAACGGAATGGAGTAAGACGCTCGAGCATTGAATCTTTCAAAGTCAGACTCGGACGCCACCGCCTAAAGACCTGCTGTATAGTTTGATTCGGAGAAATCTAAAAATCTGGTCTAATCTGATTTTCGGAACAAAGTTGGGAAAAAAGTACCGAGGAAAATGCTTAAAATGCGATCCCGCTTCTAGCTTATTTTTTTCCACCTCGCGACTTCCATGCTTATACTTACGCAGAGAACTTCCATTAGGTAGTAATCCCCAGGATGTACAACTCAAGTTGAGCTATAGATTTCTAAACAGGAAACAGGAAACACCGCTCTCTTATATATATAATCTTATCTTAGAAGAAAATGATTGGCAATTTTTGATTTAATTGCATTGCGAATGTTATAGAGCATACATGTGCGGGTGACACAGCCGTAAAAATGCAGAGATGCAAATGAAGGAAATAGCATACACAGTAAAGATCACCAAGTAAAGTAGGGAAATACGTGTGTCGACAGTATTACAATAATGGTAACCAATGACCTATTTTACCAACATTAAAAACACGTTACAGGATGAAACGGTTTCTCACCAATGATTATATTTGGAAGATCAAATATATCTCTTCTGATCGAAAAACAAAAAGTACATGGGACAGGTGCCCCAGACGGCTTCAGCAACACGCAATGTGAAATCACTGATTGCGTCGTGTTCTCGAATGCGTGAGCGGCGAAGTTTTCATAATACTCCACCGTCGATTGGTTCTCAAAAAGCTACATTGAGAGTTTTATATATAAGATGTTAATGTAACACAGACCAAGTGTTGCTTACTTCATAAATATATTTGCCTTTCCCGAGAAGCTCCTCTCGTGACCAGCCCGTGAGCATTGTGAATTCAAAACCGACAAGACATATTTCCCCCGTCCGTCTCCAGACAACGGTCGGTGTGCCACCAAAAGAAATCAATTTATCCAATTCCTAGTTTAGACTTGTCAGAGGAAAAACACAAAAATGTGAGATGTTACATACAATAAGTGAACGTTGAACGCACTTTTCAACAAAAACTTCGTCTTCTTCCGTCAAAGGCATTTGAAGAGCAATGAGTGATGGCCTGACAATTGCCAGTGCGCGAACAAGTTCCGTTTAGCTTCATGACACTGGTAGCACATGTGTAGAATTTAATTGACACACCTTACTTGTTGAGCATAATTCAGATGACATGGTATACACAGGGGACCCACCTGCAGCTCTGTCGTACAATGATCTTATCGTATTATCAGCTATGACCACCATAATGAAAACTATGCAATCAGACCTTTCTGAGACTAGATAAAGTTCACAAGTTATTAGAATTGCTACTAGTGAGCTACCTTATATCGAGACGGTACTTACAGCTCGTAGGGACTGCTTTAGTGGGTGTTGGAGATTGTACAAGAATAACAGCGGAGACTAAGGAGGTCACGAGGAAGAAATGCATTGGTTTACGGAATCGGACAACGGATGTGAGTTGAGTGAGAATGAGGCAGTAGAACTCTCCCTTTTATGAGAAACCACTATCACTACCCAGTGGGGTGGGGTGCAATCCCGAGCAGCGGTAATCCACAAAATACTAGATAGTGCATATGAATCGAGGCAGTTCATGATCAATAATAGATGCATTCAGTGGAATGCACTATTTGGCAAAATACTGGACGGTCCATATGGATCAAGGGGGACACGATCGATGATAAGAACATTGAGTAGATCATGTCCAGAAGTTAACAATATTCAGCGAATCTGAACACAGCACTATAAAGTTCTAAAAACCTTATATGTGTATATATTGATAAGGCGCGATCATTGTTAGGGCGGAGAAACACTGACAAGAAGTGGCGTAAATTCAAAGTATATAGATTGATATGTGAGATCCTTACCTCGGTATTCCTGAATAAGACCAAAATGAAACCGAAGGTGGAACGCCAGTTGAGTATTATTATATTCCTACAATACTTGAAGAACCCGCTAACACTTTAATTAGTATATTCAACCCCAGCATACTCCCATGAATGCTTCGTTCTATATCTTCGTTGCTGACTGATAGTCGTTGTCACTCGAATGAAATTTCGACATGCCAGTATACATCCCGTTAAAGTGAGACCCACCAAGATTGTGTCATAGAGTAAGCTGATCTGAGGACGAGGGCATATCCACGGTTAGCTGATCATGAGTGGTGGTGAATTGCAATCAATAAGAAAGCGCACCCGAAGTTGTGATCCCGTCCAGCAGACCAAAGACCAAAGCTGCTAGTAGCATTAGTACCCTGTAAGCGAGCTACTGATTTTCAAGGTAATGGGACAAGTTTGTTCCATAACGGTCAAAGTTAATAGATGACAAAAGGCTGTAGGAAAAGAAGACAATATCGTAGAGGAGCGAATTTGATAGAGACTTGCAAAGAGCTGACCGAAATATAACAACGCTGACCGAATGATGTGCGCAGTGGACAAAGAAGCTCTCTATCTTAATGTGTACGTAATACACTTCATGTAGTCTGCCAGAGCATTCCGCACCTCAAGCCGTCCCCAAAACCTAACAGAATTCGATCCGCCTAGGTTTGCCGAAGCGCAGTTAAGTATGAGGCGAGTTGTTAGCAACGAGCGCCACGGTCTCACAAGTCTGAAATGGTAATAAATTGAAGTTACCCTACATAGCCAACGCATTAACTGGTCCTGTAAAATTGATCCTGAACAACCGATCGTCGATGAAGAACTGCTCTGTGAAGAAGCTTTTACGACGGCTTCAGACTGGCAGCGTTGCGAAATCTATATGCGCAAATCCTTGAATTTTAAAATTCCGTCCCTGGGAAGGAATCTAAAGGTCACTGACTAATCGGTTACTGAGAAAACCACTTTTAACCGTTCTACAGTGGCGCAGTTGTTGGAATAACAAGCGCGTCATGTCCTGGTCCCTCGGGTATAGCCGGAAGCTCATGCAGGCTCAGAACCAAGGCATTGTTCCTTTGTCTCACAGAGCATTCCACCATGTTCTTTCCATTCCTCCTTGTTATTTTCCTTTGTTCTTACATTTCTTTTGTTCCCCGAATATAGTCACTTTAGTTAGCATAAATACAAGCCTCATAGATTGTACATCTTAGCTATTTGGCATCTACCATGCAAATACTGAGTTATTATCTTGTATCTGTCAGGGGACTGGCTGTCGAGGCAAGATGTTACCACAAATCCAATTTTATAACTAGGGTAGCATATTCACAACAACAATTTACCTCTTATATAGCCACTAGGCACTAGGGCATAGGGTAGTAATCTATGGCCAGCTCTCTACTACAGTATCATCTAGATCAAGGTACCATTGATGATGAGAGTTATCTCACATGGTATGAGTGACTAATGAGTATGAGTGGCTAAAGTAATAAGGGATCCCACATGCTGATTCATATGAAAAGGGAGTAATGGAGGTTCCAGGTCCTGGCAGGTAATCCAGTCCTAACAGGAGTCCTGGAATATGCAAAGTGATAGAGTCAGGGAACCCAGGGGGTCTGAGAATATGCTATGAGCCAAACTCAGGAAGCTAGGGGCTCCAGAAATATACTAGTGCAAATGAACAGAACAAGTATGCAGGTATCAAACTGGTAAATAGGTAGATACTTAGTTGGTGCTAAGTTGATTTTATGATTGGATTGTAAGTACAAAAAGTCCTAGACTATATAGAACTAATAATTAGTGTACTAGTAATGCATTGAGACAAAAAGATAGAATGGGTGAACAAGAGCAATGCAGGGCTGACCTCCTTACTGAGGATAACAGTTGATACAAAGTAGGAATAAGTACAGGGAACACAATAACAAATGAATGTATGCAAGTTAAACAGACTCAGGAATGGATTGGGGGAAAGGATCTTCAAGCATCTAGAGGGCCTGGAATACCTGGTCAGATTCCAGTTGACAGGTCATCCTGTAAAAGAGAGATAAGTGTCTATGGGGTAAAATCTGGGGCCTGGTGGGTTTCCAATACTAACAGGAATTGACCTTAGCAGTTCACTTCCCTAGTACTGTAGATCAGACTCTAAATGTTAGGGAAGGTTACTCATAGTGAGTTATACTCAAGAGAGATGCAAAGAGGGTATGGACTTGAGGAGCAGATAGAGTAAAGTGACATATGTAATAAGAGATCTAAGTTGACAAGCAGGCTTGAGTAGAATATTTGAGCTTCAACCCTTCAGGTATGTATGAGGTCAGTGAGTGATTTAAGGAGCAATTGCATGTTGAAGCAGTCCAAAACAGCTGAGACAACCCCTAAACCTCAACTTGCACTATTTTGCATGTCAGGATTTCAGGGTAAAAAGTCTCTTAAACTAGCACCTAGTATGCCCATAAGTATACATATATGATGTTTTGAACTAACAATAGGATAAGGTATTCAGAGAATATCTTAATCAAAATATTCAAATAAAGGTATTAAATATCCCAGAGAAAAGAAGTGTGAAGAGAAGGAAATATTACACCCACTGTTACAACCAGAAACCCTGCCAGACTCCAGGCACTAACTTATAAGCAACCACACCTACATGCACCATTTATCAGTTTACTGGAATACCCACCAGACTCTGGACATCAGACCTGTCCATGCTCTACCTTCGTTACTTCATGTATCCATCACTGGAATACCTGCTGACATACCAGTCACCAGACTCCTCTTGCAAAACCCAACAGCTCTCTAACTGAGCCCTGTTCCCATTATGGTCAAATGACCTGTCACACTTCAGACTCCACTCCCACCCCATTCCCATTATGGTCTAACAACCTGTCACATTTTGGACTCCACTCCACTCCATTCTGTTCCTAACACCAAGTTTGATGTTTACTTATCTTGTTTCATGTTTACTTATCTTGTTTCATGTTTACTTATCTTGTTTCATGTTTACTAGTTTAGATTTCATTATTACTGGATTTGATATGTTATACATTCCACAGTCTATATAGTCTGGCAGATGTTGTACATACAATCCAGTCAGAAAATCAGCTTATATTCTCCCCAGTAATCTCAGTACATTTTCCGCTCTAATCTCCTCTTTGAAACACACCACTATTTACCTCGTTGGAGCCCACAGGCTCCGACCCATCTATCACTCAACCTCCGACTCAACTCTGCCTGACCCCTCGACCTCCACAGGATCCCGCAGTTGACCCTCCAACCTCACAACCCACCAAGACTTCCGGGATTCCTGTCCACCTGTCTGAAATTGGAAGACACAATCTCGCAAGGGTGCAGCCTATTGTTATGACCGGAATTCCCGCCAGACTCCGGGCACTAACTTATATGCACCCACACCCTATACGCACCAATTGTCAGTTTACTGGAATTCCTGCCAGACTCCGTATGTCAGACTTGTCCACATTCAACTTCATTACATCATGTATCAGTCACTGGACTCCATCCTGTCTATGTCTGACCTTGTCCCACGCATCAGTCACCGGACCCCGCTCGGAAAATCCGTCATCCCTCTAACTGAGCCCCATTCCTGTTTTAGTCTAATGACCTGTCACGATTTGGACTCCGCTCCTGCTCTGTTTCCTGTTATGGTTTATGATTTGTCATGATTTGGACTCCGCTCCGTTCCATCCCCTTCCTAACACCAAATTTGGTGTTTACTTATCCCATTTTATGTTTTGCTAGTTTCGTTTCATTATTACTGGATTTGGTATGTTATTCATTCCACAGTCTATATAGTCTGGCAGATGTTGTACATACAATCCAGTCAGAAAATCAGCTTACATATATTCTCCCCAGTAATCTAGTACATTTTCCACTCTAAACTCCTCTTTGAATTACACCACTCTCACTAGTCAGAGCCCGTGCATCTATCTCTCAACCTCCAGCTTATTTATCTCGACTCCCCGACCTCTCGACCCACAACCTCTGACCTACGACCCCTTGACCCACAATCTCCACCCAGACTCCCTGGGTTTCCCGTCCACCTGTTTGAAATTGGACAACACGATCTCACGAGGGTGCAGCCTATAAGCTGAAGCCAAGTCCTACCAGCTTTCCCATGGTTTTCTCCAGAAACCCTCTGATAAGCTTCATGCACGACTCTTAATGCCCACTCCCTCACAATCTGTTAGGATCCCTATTATTTTGGACCCCTGCAAGCTGTTTTAGCCTCACAAACTGCCATTGTCCTACTATCAGTACCCCCACTTGCAGTAGTACTGCCCATGGCACCCCTAACATTTGTTCTTTGTATCTTAGTACCTTAACCTTCTGTCCTGTCTCTGTTCCATTTGCTCCCCCATCACTGTTTCCATGTATATATCCCATTTGCCACCTCACACCTTTTCAGAATACTTTATTATATTGTATTTAGTCTTGTTTTGGATTCTCACTCCTTTCCCTACTTCTGTTTGACCCATCATTACTCTCACTTCTGACACAAATCAAATTTCCTTCAATTAAGTCAAATAATAATTGTAATATGTATATTCTACTAAACTGAATACAGAAGCCTCGTTTGACGAAGTATAGATTTGCCCTGTTGATGAAGTAAGAGGCTAATACCAGTCATGAAAGCTCACAGATAATAATGTTGAATGGTTTTGATGATTATGAAAGATAGGATTGAGAGTAGATTAATAATACAGACAACTAATATACAATGGAGAGATTTTCTGACTGAGTTCTCTCACTCTTTTCATTGTCCTTTTATGCCTTTCTTTGTTAAACTATGATTATACTATGACCTAAGAATGAAATCATATATGACATCAAAATGAGACAAGTCAAATACAAGTTGAATGTTTGTTGAATATTTTCGAGGGTGTCAAAGATGTCGAATAGAAGGTCAAGTCAAAGTTTTAGTTGAAGATGAGTCAAAAGATAGTTGAATGTGACTGTGATGGTTGTGACAGCTTCTCTGATCAGCCCTCCGATCATCCCTCTCCCTGTAGTATAAAGTTCTTTCATGTATACTACAGTTTCTTCAGTTCAAATATTGACTTAGATTACCCCTTTAGTTCTCAAGTTCTATTATTCCTACCTTAATACTCTTGAAGGTGTCTTTGGCAAGCTGTGACCCCTTACCTCACAACTCTTAGTAATTTGGCCCTCTGGTCAATTGAGCTAAGTGTTGATCTTCATCTCCTATCATACTATCCACTCTGTTTGAAATACCAGAGCACCCTAACAGTTTGTACAAGGTGCAGCACATACATTGAAGCCAAGCTCCACTATGTCTATAGAGTCAGATCTCCTGACTAGTACAATCTCTATTGTCAACCCCCCAATTGACTTAGTTACCATCATTGGTCACCCCAACTAGAGCCCCCTTCTGTGAGAGGTACCATGAAATATATTCTGAAATATAGTCCAGACAGGCCCACACTATATTTCAATTATTATTTCTATTTCTCTCTATTTATCATACACATATATTAGTTTGACAATCTATGTACTCTTGTGGGTACATAGACTCTTGTGGGTACATAGACTCTTGTGGGTGCATACACACTAGACCTATGTACTTTAGCACCTGTAGTGTGAGGAGTATGCTTTTACCACAGTTTCATTATGGTAAAACACTCCTTTTTTTTTATTTATATTTTACACATTTTATTTATATTTTTCTATCCTTTATATTCTTCGAATATTGCACCATTTTATTAGTTCAAAGCTTTGTGTATACTTGTGGGTGCACTTGGCACCAAATGAAACTCAGAGCTTTCTTTACCCAACAGACACCACCTCGTAACGACCCAGAAGTCGAATAGCGAGAGGCGTCAAGGGTAACATCTCATCTACCTACAAGGGTAGTATTTTCTAACCTACTAATAAGCTCTGGACTCGAACCGTAAAGGTCGAGTCCCTCACTCAAGTCTTGGTGCTCATCGACACTGTGGTTGACTCGCACTTCTCTCATTCTATTCCAGATACTCTATCTTTCGCTGATTACCTTTCTTACCTCTTGCTGTGAGTTGTACTGCAATGGTCAACTCTATTATTCTCTTATTCAACTGTCACGAGCAACTGCACAGTTGCTCTAGTGACGTGTAGCGTGCTTCTCTACTAGTACTGTCAGTCTAGTACCCTACAGTATTGTACAGAACAGTCAATACTTATTAATAGTAGTTGAATAAACACTATTCCTCGTATATCGAGAGGTCAGAATCTATCGACTCTTCACATGTAGTTAGAACTCAGATGTTACGACCGGACAAATCCCGCCGGACTCCGGGCACTAACTCGTATGCCCCCACGCGCTACAAGCACCAATCGTCTGTTTATAGGATTTCCCGCCCGGACTCCGTTACGTCAAGACTCGTTACGTTCGACCTCATTAAGACACATATCAGTCACCGGACTTCCCCCGGACCCCATCTCTGTCTATGTCCGTCTTCGTCCCACGCATCAGTCACCGGAACCCGCTTAGAATCCCGTCACCGCTCTAATCGAGCCCCGTTCCCGTTTTAGTCAAATGACCTGTCACGATTTAGGACTCCGCTCCCACTCCGTTTCCCGTTATGGGCTATGCTTTGTCACGATTCGGACTCCGCTCCGTTCCGTCCCGTTCCTAACACCAATTTGGTGTTTACTATTCCCGTTTTATGTTTTGCTCGTTTCGTCTCATTATTACTGGATTCGGTATGTCATGCATTCCACGGTCTATATAAACTGGCAGATGTTGTACATACAATCCAGTCAGAAAATTAGCTTAGATTCCCCCCAGTAATCTAATACATTTTCCTCTCTAAAACCCTACTCTTATCAGACCGCTCGCACTAGTCGGAGCCCACGGGCTCCGGCACATCTATCTCTCTCGATTATCTCGATTCATGACTCACGACTCACGACCTACGACTCACGACCCACGAACCCCCGCCTGGACTCCCCGGGATTCCCGTCCGCCTGTCTGAAATTGGACAATACGATCTAGCGAGGGCGCAGCCTATAAGCTGAAGCCAAGTCCTACCGGATATCCCGCGGGTTTCTCCGGAAACCCGGCCTGAGTGTGTATCCTAACAGTATTTTCTGACTAATACTCGCAGATTGTTTTCATTATGCCACCAAGAAGAAGTACACGCGCACAGTCATCAATACCTGGACCGTCGACTCTTCGTTCCCCGTTAACTCTGTATACCAGTCAGACGCTTGCGAACCAGTTGGAACCCATGGAAGAAGCCCGCATCGAAGAAATCCCGGAAGACCTGGACGAATCCGAGCGCGAGGACGATTCCGTGGCCCCCGACAAGGGCAAAGGTGTCGAAATCCCTCCTGAAAATCCTCCGCCTTTTCAACGACCGCACACGAGGGATCCTACTTCTGAGTTTTTAGCAGGTACTATAGATAAATTCATGACGCACCTGCTAGAAGAACGAAAAAGAAAGGAACAAGAACCCCCACGGTCAAAAGTCAATGCTCCGGAACCCTTCACGGGTTCCAACCCAAACAAACTCTCTACTTTCCTCATGCAATGTCGCTTCAATTTCCGCGATCGCGCCGCTGCATTCTCCACAGACTCCCGAAAAGTCAACTACGCACTTTCATATTTGTCGGGATCCGCGTTGAAATGGTTCGAACCGGCTTTTAGCGGGATTACCGAGGAAGAGCCGCTCTGGCTTGAAAATTGGGAAGCTTTTGTTGAGGAGCTTGAAACCAACTTCGGCCCATATGACCCGACAGGAGAAGCCGAGAATAGTCTCACAAATCTTCGTATGAAGGACACGCAGCGCATCACGGACTACATCGTCCAATTCAATAATCTTGCAGCTCGTTGTCAGTGGGGCGATCCCGCTCTCCGCCACCAATTCTACGCCGGTCTGCCGTCCCGCCTTAAAGACGAAGTCTCAAAGGGAGAAGATGGCAAGCCAAAAACCCTGTCCCGTATGCGCCTCAAAGCTCAAAACGCGGATGCACGTTATTGGGAACGTCGCGCGGAAGTTGCCCGCAAGACATCCGCGGACAAAATAAACAAGTCCAAGGACAAAAACAATAACACCAATTCGTCAACCAGCAACCAGAACTCCCCGCAATCCGACAAGAAGAACGATAAAAAGTCTTCGAACAACAACAACAATAAGGACAATAAGGACAACAACAAGGGTCAACAGTCCGGCAAGCAAGCCGGAAAACCCGACCTCTCAGGCAAACTCGGACCTGATGGCAAATTGACTCCACAAGAAAGACAATGTCGTATGGACAACAACCTCTGTCTCTTGTGCGGGAAACCCGGTCATCGAGTCCCGGAATGTCCGCTGGCAAAAGCAAACTCTTCAAAGGGTCGATCAGCCAAGGCCTCCACGGAAACCCCGTCGAAGGATAAACCGGCTGCCGATTCGAAAAAAGAGTAAGCAACCCCGCGGACTCCGCACGGGTTAGGGGTTGCGTTGCCTCTCCGCGCATTCAAGAGTTCACTCGCCTCAACGCATCCGCTCTTTCACATTCTGATTCATTTTTCGTTAAACTTATGTCTAATATGCTTCCGAATTTCGTTTTTTCAGCTCTCATAGATTCCGGCTCGACTCATTGTTTTTTAGATACAAAATTCACGCAAAAAAATTCTTTGTCAACTTATTCGATAAATCCCGTCGCACTCCGCCTCTTCGATGGCACAAGTAATTCGGTTGTTACCCAAGCTTGTGATTTACCCATCAGTTTCCCTTGTGGAACATCTCAATTGGTCACTTTCTATGTGACCCAGTTAGACTCAAGTTGCTCGGTGGTTCTAGGACATAACTGGCTTACCCGCTACAATCCGTTGATTGACTGGATAGCTAACAGTATAACTTTCCGGACTCCCGTGGCGACTGAGGAAACTGCGCCTGTCTCGGCCTCCACGGCACCCATGGCCTTCCCGGCACCTGCAGTCTCGAGGACTCCTGTGATCCCTACAGCACCTACAGCTTCCCCGGAACCCACGGCTCCTCCGTCCATTTCTCTGATTAATGCTGCAGCTTTTATTAGGGCTTCAAAAATGGATGGGTCCCAGGCGTTCACTATCAACTTAAAAATTGATGAAGCAACTGGACGTTTCTCAACCCCAGTATCCGAATCTGAGCAAGCTGCTGACCTAGAAGGCGTCCCGGAGAAATACCATGACTTCGCGGATGTTTTTAGCAAGCGACAAGCTGACCGGCTTCCGCCTCACAGAGAATACAACTTAAAAATCGATCTTGAAGATGGCGCCCAGCCACCCCTAGGACATATTTACCCGCTTTCGTCCACGGAACTATCCGCAATCCGTGATTTCCTGGATGAACATTTGTCCATAGGTTTTATTCGACCCTCAAAGTCTCCTTTTGGAGCACCTGTTTTGTTTGTCAGAAAAAAGGATGGATCCCTTCGACTATGTGTTGATTTTAGAGGACTCAATGCTGTCACCAAAAAGGACAAATATCCACTCCCACTTATATCTGACCTGCTCGATGCTCCGCGGAATGCCCGGATTTACACCAAAATAGATCTCAAGCACGCCTATCATTTGGTCCGGATTGCCGCGGGCGACGAATGGAAAACCACTTTTAGAACCCACTATGGGGCCTTCGAGTGGTTGGTCATCCCTTTTGGACTCACTAATGCCCCGTCTGTCTTTCAGCGTTTTATCAACGACATTTTCTCCGACATGCTCGATGTATGCATCATTGTTTACTTGGACGACATTCTTATCTACTCCGAGAATCCCGCGGAACACGACAAACAAGTCCGTGAGGTTCTCCGGAGGCTCAGACAACATGGTTTATTCGCAAATGGTAAAAAATGTACTTTTGACACGGACTCCGTGGAATACCTAGGTTTCATGATGGGACCCGATGGACTCCGCATGGACGAAACTAAAGTGCAAGTCATCAAAGATTGGCCCGAACCCCGAAAAGTTAAAGATATACAATCCTTCCTCGGCTTTGCCAATTTTTATAGACGTTTTATCCGTGGATATTCCGACATCACGGTACCCCTTACCCGTCTTACGCGTAAGGGTACTCCGTGGAACTTTAACGATAAGTGTCAAAAAGCTTTCAATCTTTTAAAAAATTCTTTTTCCACAGCTCCTATTCTGTCGCATTGGAAACCGGACTTCCCGCTCATTGTTGAAACGGACGCCTCCGACTATGCACTTGGAGCCATTCTCTCTATCCAGGACTCCGACGGAGAAGTCCACCCCGTGGCTTTTCTGTCCCAGACTTTTACCGGAGCAGAGCTCAACTACGACGTTCATGATAAAGAACTTCTGGCAATCTTTTCAGCTTTCAAAGCGTGGCGACACTATTTGGAAGGTTCAGGAGCTCCTATTGACGTTGTAACAGATCACAAAAACCTGGAATACTTTTCTACCACAAAACTCTTGACCTGTCGGCAGGCCCGCTGGTCTGAATATCTCTCCGCCTTCAACATGATTATCCGTTTTCGACCCAGCCGTCTCGGCGGCAAACCCGACGCTTTAACTAGACGATGGGACGTCTATCCTAAAGAGGGGAGCAACGACTATGCAACGGTAAATCCGCACAACCTGAAACCTATTTTCACGAATCAACAACTTACCGCATCGGTCCGCGCAACTTTCCTCGTCAATCCCATTGTCCGTGGAATTATCATTATGGATATCGAGAAGTTACATCAAGATATTCTATCGGCAATTCCCCTAGACCCCATTACTAAAGCTCATCTAGACAATCCTGTGGACCCCGATCAACCTCGGTGGTCTCTTGATCAACATGGTTTCATTAGACTTGACGATAGGATCTATGTACCGGACTCCGGCGGCCTCCGCCTCAGGATCCTTCAATACAAACATGATCATCCACTCTCAGGACATTTCGGGTACAACAAAACTCTATCATTAATAAGAAGAGAATATACTTGGCCCGGACTCCGTGGATTCGTTAAGCACTATTGTAAATCTTGCACTACTTGTCCCCGCTCGAAATCTCAGCGACACAAGCCATACGGCCTTTTGAAACAACTCCCGGTACCGGAACACCCATGGAATTCTATATCTAT
The DNA here is from genome assembly GCA_015178975.1 of Hysterangium stoloniferum. Taxonomy (NCBI): domain Eukaryota; kingdom Fungi; phylum Basidiomycota; class Agaricomycetes; order Hysterangiales; family Hysterangiaceae; genus Hysterangium; species Hysterangium stoloniferum. The sequence goes on along the minus strand of WHVD01000151.1, from coordinate 4,071 downwards.
GGATTTCATTGAACACCTACCGGATTCCGAAGGCTTTTCTGCTATTCTAGTCATTGTTGACAGATTCTCAAAACAAGGTATATTCATCCCTACTTATGATACAATTACGTCCGTGCAGTTAGCGGAACTTTTCATTATCCACGTATTTTCCAAGCACGGAGTTCCGTCCCACGTGACTTCCGATCGAGGATCAGAGTTCGTGTCTCACTTCTTTAGATCCCTCGGAAAATCCTTGGACATGACATTACATTTCACGTCCGGACATCACCCGGAAGGTGACGGACAAACCGAACGCGTCAACCAGACATTGGAACAATACCTCCGCGTATATTGCAACTATCAACAGGACAATTGGAAAACCTTGTTACCACTTGCAGAGTTTGCTTACAACAATGCACCCTCGGCCACTACTGGCGTTTCCCCGTTCTTTGCAAATAAAGGATATAATCCAAACATTACAGTACATCCAGAACGAAATCTCGCCTCTGTTCGTGCTCAAGAGTTCACCACGGACCTCCACGAGCTCCACGAGGAACTCCGGACTGCAATATTGTCCGCCCAAGAGCAATACCAACATTCAGCGGACAAACACCGGATCCCGCCACCAAACTTCAAGATTGGCGACCGTGTTTATGTCAAAGCTCAATTCTTCCGGACTACCCGTCCATCAAAGAAGCTTGCTGAAAAATATTTAGGTCCCTTTGAAATTATCGCACAAGTAGGTTCAGTTTCTTGGACTCTACGGCTTCCGGATAGCATGCACGCGGTACACCCGGTATTTCATGTCTCTATGCTAGAACCTTGTACTGCTAACACTATCCCGGATCGCGTGCAATCTCCGCCTCCTCCTGTCATCATTGACGGAGAACCCGAGTTTGAAATCTCTCAGATTTTAGATTCAAAAATTGACAAGCGTCGACGTACTTGTAAACTGCTTTACTTGGTCAAGTGGGCGGGTTACGAGGGCACCGATGAAGAAACCTCATGGATTTTGGCCACGGAACTCGGTAATGCCACGGAAATCGTTACTGACTTTCATACAGCTTACCCACTCAAACCTGGACCATTATCGTCTCTCTGACCGCACCCCACGGACCCCGTGTTACGTTTGGACTCATTTTCACTATTCCCTGTCGCCCTATGTCTCTCTTTGTTTTTACAGGTTCTGACATGTCTTGTCAAGTCTTTAAGCGGACTCTCCGCGGACTTTGGCTTTGACTTTTATTTTTATGTTTTTCACGCTTTACTTTTATGTTCAATTACTTTTATTTCTACATTACTTTTCAGTCTACATTTATGGGACTATGTTTTTTCCCCTCTGCCTCAGCTACCTCCTCAGGGAGCTCCGCGACCTCCGCGGCAACCCCGTCCTCATCCGATCCGGCATCCTCGGAACTCCCGACTTGCGGCTCTTCAAAGACATAGCCGCCATACTCCGCCAGGAACTTCCAAAACTCCTCGCGGAGTCCAGACAGCTCCTTTGCCACCACAATTTGGACTTTGTTGCTCTTCCGGAGCAACTCGTTTTGGGCCTCGATGCCCTCGGCGATCCGTCCAAGGACCTCGTCCAACCCGGACAACCCGTCCGTCCCGCTTATGTCTCGCGCCCCAGATCCCGTGGCCTGCTCGTGCACAAGCGAGCACCTCGCCTTGAGGTGCGCGCATTGATAACATCCCGGCCCCCGGCCGGCCTTTCGGTTGCATTCCGTGTTCCGGTCGTTGCAACCGGAACACCGCGGCTCATTCCACGTCGGAAGACGGACTGGCGCCGCCTTCCTTGCCTTCTGTTGATATGGTCAGTTTCTGCGGGTATTCCTTGGACATGAGGCCTACCTTTTGGGGGCTCTCTGGCTCCCCCTCAGACTCCGACTCCACCTCTGTCGCTTTGCGCTGAAAATCACAAGTCAGTAAAAGTCGACAAGTTGAATATTGGGACTTACCTTTCCCGCAACAATGGCGGCCCTCTCCGCGGCCAACCGGGCTTTCTCCGCAGCCACCCGGGCGTTCTCCGCGGCCACTTGCGCAGCCTCCTCCGCCTCACGTTCCCTCTCCTTTGTGGCCTCTTCCTCCGCGGCCAATGCTTCCTGGTACTCTCTGTCCAGGGCCTCCTCAGCCTCCCTCGCCTCTCTCTCTGCTGCTTCACGAAGCTGGCGCTGCTCTTCTCACCGCGCCAACAATTGGGCTGCCGTCCACGGCGCCCGATACGGAGTGCCCGTGGAGGGCCCTGCTGTCCGGCATTGGCTTGCGTGGTGTTGGTTTTTGGTCCCATAGTGACGAAGATGGGGGTAAAAGAAGAAGAAATTTCTAATTTTCAATTTTTTATATAGGCTCGTCGCGTTTGAACCTTACCTTCCAGATCACATGACTCTTTGACACATACGTGTAACCGACATGACTTTTGACACATGCGCGTAGCCGACAAGAACCTTATTTAGGTCTAGAGCCTCTTTGGGACTTCGGCATAAAGGAAGGATACTGTTACGACCGGACAAATCCCGCCGGACTCCGGGCACTAACTCGTATGCCCCCACGCGCTACAAGCACCAATCGTCTGTTTATAGGATTTCCCGCCCGGACTCCGTTACGTCAAGACTCGTTACGTTCGACCTCATTAAGACACATATCAGTCACCGGACTTCCCTGGACCCCGTCTCTGTCTATGTCCGTCTTCGTCCCACGCATCAGTCACCGGAACCCGCTTAGAATCCCGTCACCACTCTAATCGAGCCCCGTTCCCGTTTTAGTCAAATGACCTGTCACGATTTAGGACTCCGCTCCCGCTCCGTTTCCCGTTATGGGCTATGCTTTGTCACGATTCGGACTCCGCTCCGTTCCGTCCCGTTCCTAACACCAATTTGGTGTTTACTATTCCCGTTTTATGTTTTGCTCGTTTCGTCTCATTATTACTGGATTCGGTATGTCATGCATTCCACGGTCTATATAAACTGGCAGATGTTGTACATACAATCCAGTCAGAAAATTAGCTTAGATTCCCCCCAGTAATCTAATACATTTTCCTCTCTAAAACCCTACTCTTATCAGACCGCTCGCACTAGTCGGAGCCCACGGGCTCCGGCACATCTATCTCTCTCGATTATCTCGATTCATGACTCACGACTCACGACCTACGACTCACGACCCACGAACCCCCGCCTGGACTCCCCGGGATTCCCGTCCGCCTGTCTGAAATTGGACAATACGATCTAGCGAGGGCGCAGCCTATAAGCTGAAGCCAAGTCCTACCGATATCCCGCGGGTTTCTCCGGAAACCCGGCCTGAGTGTGTATCCTAACATCAGACACTTTTTACCTTGTAACCACAACTTACCCAGACACCCTTTCTAGTGTCCTGTAAATCATGACTGGGGTATCATCTCAAGCCATCTTTGAATGGCTTCCAACTTGAATCTATGACAATTATTTAGCTTTGAACTGTATATGTAGTTAAAGCTAGAACTACTATCGACTTCCACTCACATCTCGTGTCACTTGAATCATCTTTCCTCCCCTCAACTCATTACTTTGTTGACTCATTCTAGGGAATTGTACTGCAAGGTCGATCCCATTTCCCCTTAATCTTCTCAGTAGTCCTACTGCTAAGATCAACTGAAACTATTTACTTTCTATATTGCACTTCAACAGTCAATATATTGTTATTAGGGAATCATACTGCAAGCTCGATTCCATTTCTTTAGTTGTCTTAGTTGTCTTCCACCACTAAAGTTGACTAAAGTTATTTACCTTCTATATTGTACTTTGATAGTCAATACTGTATATAGTCATGTCATACCTAAATGGTCAATATTCTTCATACATAGAATGGTTAGAACTTCCATGACTCTTACCTTCCCTCTTTGGCTTAGATATTAACATGATATTAACACAATCATAACTTTGATCCATCTCCTAAGTTTTGGGACAATATTGATCCTGATACTGGGCTCTGCAGGGCCCATAACCTATTGAGATTAACCACACAGCTCTAATATAAGACTCTCAGTGAGTGGTAACTCCACTGAGAGGTTACACTGGTATGTGCTAAGCTAAAATACCTTGTACATCCATATTCCTG